>JAYMTA010003383.1:0-14360 GCA_036897625.1 Pelargonium cotyledonis | reverse complement strand
ATGGACATCAGTTAGCTGATATAACTTTACATCAGTTGCACTAATGAGGTGATGACACCTCATTTAAAATTATGGATCCAGACGGGTCGTTCCGCTCCCACAAATTTACTTGGATGGGTATAAGTGAAATTTGATGAGGTGTCAACACCTCATTGATTTGGTTAAGTTGCAACTTAATTATATAAAGTTATATCAGTCAACTGATACATATTTTACTCTTATAAATTACATTACATCTATAAGTTCAAAGCATAATTATTTATATACATATTTAAAATTCTCAAACTTCTTCGTATGTTTAACAACCTCTCAATGAGGCTCATCTTTTTTTAGTAACCTACCATGTCATCATTCTAATGCCATGTCATCGAGCTTAAATGAAAAGGTTAGTTGTCGTTACATGCAATACTGCTTATGTCATGAGAAATTTCAAGTACTAATTTGGTGACATTTTGAAATTGAGTACTACTTGGGTTATTGAAAAAATTACAGGTACCTTTCATGTACGAGACACCTCTCACACTGAGCACCCTTAAACAAAAAGTCCCAACTTTAGACTACCATATATTTTATAATCATCTTTTCGTCAATATATAATTGTCAGTTAGTTGATGAAAAGACAATTTTGCCCCCTTTAATTGCATAACATGAGACTCATCTTCTTCTCCAAACGTATTTTATTCTTCCACTACAAAAAACTGTCAGATTTACGAGCAAATATCGAGCAAACTAGCAAGCAAAATTTGTTTGCGAGCAAATTGCAAGCAAATGTTTGCTTTCAAAACATATGACCGCAAATTGCGAGCAAATGCTAATTTCCATCTCTTTTACTGCTACTTGCGAGCAAATGCTACTTGCGAGCAAATGCTAATTGCTCGCAAAAACTGCAGTTTTTTGTAGCGTTCATATTCATCTTCTTCACTCATTTCCATCTCATATACTGCTACTCATTTTCCATTTTCTCATTTTTTTTTTTCAATCTCTTCAATGTTTTTCACATTTTCTCAACCAAACTGATCCCATCATTTCTTTCTCAAACTTAAGACTATTGTCACAACACACTTCATGAGAAATTGGAGTTTCTTCTCTTAGTCAGCAACCTACGACGACAATGAAATCTCCGACCAACATCACCACCGGCTAGGTTGGTTCAAGGAAGAGGCTTTGACTCGGTTCTACTCCTCCAACTTTTCAGCCCCCACACGGTTGGATATATCATCACTATTTATAGATCTATCCTCAATGCGGTCATATCAGAGCTCAATGTGGTTGGATCTAAACTCGTCGTTGCCAAATTTGACCTTGTTGATCTCAAATCAACAAGTTATTCTCTTTTCAGCGAATCACACCGCTAACCTCGCCTTCAAGCTATTGTGGATGAACAATATTTTCTTATTTTTTGTGATATGTAAGTTTGAATTTGTGTTCAACAAATTCATGTTTTTTTTTTCTCTATAAATTTGCAAGAATTGTCCATTTATAAATTTGAATTTTTGTGTAAAATAGTTATTTTTGATGCATTTGTTTTCATTAATTAAAGGAATCTGATTTTTTGGTGACTATGGAATAAGATGAATCTAATTTTGGTGATGCATTTGATGAATATTAAATATTGATATGTTTACATTCACAAAGTAACGAATCAACATAAACATTGTTCATAAGTTAAGAAAATCAACACATTTATGAACTTATTGATGGAGTTTTTTAGCAAATTCCGGCAGAAATTGGCCATAATTTTCAAACAATAAACAATAAAAAAAACAATTAAAAATTAAGGGCATTTCTGGCATTTATAAAAAATAAGAACACGTGTCCAACACATGATCAATTAATGGGATATATTGTTATTTAACTGACAGAATAAAAAAAATAAAAATTCCCCCTTCTTGGGTGCCTTTCAATGAAATACAACTTTTTTCGTTCATAAAAAAAATGACTAAAAAATTGTACATTCTATGAAACTTTTTGTTTAAGGGTGCCTAGTGTGGCAGGTGTCTAGTATATATATAATTTTTCCTATGTTGTTTTATGAAACTTTGATGACTAAATTGATATTTTTCTCTTAATACATATTTAAAATTCACACAATTGAACAATTTTTACTTCTAAAAAGTTATATTTTTTCAAATTTTTAAAAGATTAGGAATAGATCAAAAAAACTAGTATATATTTTGAAATGGGTTAAAATCAAATATAAAAGTATTAAAATTTGAATCATAACAATGTGATAAGTAGTAAATAGAGAAAGCAAAAGGCAAAAAGAAAACTTGTTGCGGAGGGCAAGAGAAAGAAGGCGCCAAGAACGCATTGGGACGCGGACAATCCTTGCCATCGCACACTCGCACGTGTGCGCTTTCCATGCCATCACATCTCCATCCCCTCCCATTTTCTCTTTCATTTTCTTTTCCTAGAAAATCACTCCCCAGATTCACAACATTTAATTTCATCCAACAAAAAAAGGCTTCACCTTTTAACGAGTAAAGGTCATATTTTTGGAAAGACCTTTAATCCATCTTTTGTCTTCCTCCAAACAGCCAGGAATTGAAGGTGGGCACATGTCAAGTTCTCAACTTTTTCCATTCCCATGGTGATCCTGTGACAAAACTGAAAACCCATTTCAGGAACAGACCTAATTAATCTGAATTAATAACAAACCCAAGAAAGTTTTGTGTTGTGTTGTGTTGGGTTGTATTGTATGTTCTGGCTGTTGGGTTTAATTGTTTTAATTGTCTTTTTGGTTGAATGAGTGAGAATTTAAGAGAGGAATGGCTGGGAATGAGTGGATAAATGGCTACTTGGAGGCTATCCTGTCAACGGGGGCGGCGGCCATTGATGATCACAAGCCAGCTCCGGCGAGCTTGAGGGATAGAGGAGACTTCAATCCGACCAAATACTTTGTGGAGGAGGTGGTCACTGCTGTTGATGAATCTGACCTGCATCGGACATGGCTCAAGGTGGTTGCCACCCGCAACACCCGCGAGCGCAGCTCCAGGCTCGAGAACATGTGCTGGCGTATTTGGCATCTTACCCGCAAGAAGAAACAGGTCTCTTTCCACACATTTATTTGTGTTACAAAAAGATTTCATGGTTTTAGTATTTTGTTCATTTGCATTTTGCATTGGTTGATAGTGAATTGGTTTGTTTGTTGTTTGAGGAAATGTGTCTGTTATTGAGTTAGCACTTTTTTTTTTAATGAATTTAGGCTAAAATCATTGGTGCTTATTGACCAATTTGTTTCTGTGGAAAAGATTGAATTGTGTACATTTCTATAGGTGTTATCTGATCATTCAGATTCTGTCATGTTTTAGTGTTCATAGACAACACTATTTGGTTACCTTATAAAAAATGTATGTGTATTCATATCTATCTAGTAATAATAATTGTTGTTTTTTACTGTGCCTGGATAAAAAGAGGTTTAATTTGGTAAATGGAAATATTTGGATTTCACGCTGAGCCAACAAATCAAAGTAAGTTTCTTTTTGTAAATTCGAAATGCCTAGATTTATAGACTAAAACAGTGCCTTATGATTTGAAAGTTGGAAATGGAGGAACACCAGCGGTTGGCACACCGGAGATGGGAGCGTGAGTTAGGACTGAGGGATGCAACTGAAGACATGTCTGAAGACTTGTCAGAAGGAGAGAAGGGGGATAATTTGGACTCTATGCATTGTGATACCCCACCAAAGAACTTCCACGGACACCATTCCAACTTGGAAGTATGGTCAGACGATAAAAAGGAGAAGAAACTCTATGTTGTCCTGATCAGGTACTATCATTCTTTCACGGACTGTTAATCATGTCGGAGTGTTGTTCTATACATTGCTATTAAGACTAGTTGTCGAGCACCATTAGTGATTTAGTAATTCTATTTCATTTTTCTTGTTTTGTGGTTTGGGGTGTACGGAGTATTACAGGTTTAAAAGTAAAAAAGCAAAATGTGCCTACAATTCCATGCATGTAATGTTGAGATTTGAGAAATACCGGTTTCTACTAAATGAAAAGAATACATATTAATAAAAGAGTACCTAAAGTTCAGTTTATAGCAGAGTCGTTTGTAAATGCATGTTTTATGCACTGTGAAATATATGTTTGCAATCCATTTGAAATACATATTCATAAATGTAATTTATGTTTGTGATCAGCTTACATGGTTTGGTGAGAGGAGAAAACATGGAGCTTGGTCGAGACTCTGATACTGGTGGACAGGTACCTTTAAATGATGGAAATCATATGTGAACAAAAAAATAATGTGACATTGAAGTATTCGTTCTCATTTCGTTGGCGTTCCATCTCTTTGATGACAAAATATTCAGGTCAAATATGTTGTAGAGCTTTCTCGGGCACTTGCAAGGATGCCTGGGGTGTACAGGGTAGATCTTTTTACTCGCCAGATATCTTCTCCTGAGGTTGACTGGAGTTATGGTGAGCCAACAGAGATGCTAACTGGAGTTCCTGAAGATGATGACGGCACTGACGTTGGAGAGAGTAGTGGGGCGTACATTGTAAGGATCCCTTTTGGTCCACGTGATAAGTATCTACGTAAAGAATTACTCTGGCCACATGTTCAGGAATTCGTAGATGGAGCTCTAGCTCACATTCTTAATATGTCAAAAGTTTTGGGTGAACAAGTTGGCAAAGGCCAACCTGTCTGGCCATATGTAATTCACGGGCACTATGCAGATGCAGGGGATAGTGCTGCTCTTCTTTCCGGTGCTTTGAATGTTCCAATGGTTCTAACAGGACATTCACTTGGGAGAAATAAGCTCGAGCAGCTTCTTAAACAAGGACGCCAGTCGAGGGAGGATATTAATTCGACATATAGGATAATGAGGAGAACAGAAGCAGAAGAACTCTCTCTTGATGCAGCGGAACTTGTTATCACAAGTACCAAACAGGAGATTGAAGAGCAATGGGGACTTTATGATGGGTTTGATGTGAAGCTTGAGAAAGTTCTACGTGCACGTGCTAGACGCGGGGTTAACTGCCATGGTCGATTCATGCCAAGAATGGCGGTAATAATGCAGTTTAGTTAATGCTCTATTTATAGGCATTGTCTTTCTTGACATATAGTAGTATTAAGGTAAATATAACTAATAAAAGGACGATAGTCAATGAAGGAAATTTGATAGCATAGTCTTGTGTTGCTTTGTACTAAATACATATCGAACTTTCAATCATCTTGCAAAGCTTCCTCCTATTGAATTTGTTCTCTTATGAGAAGCCGCTGATGGACTTGCCACTTTTGAAGGCTCTTAATACGGATTTTTTTTTACAAATTACATGACTTCTTTCATTTTCGTTATAGGTTATTCCTCCTGGCATGGATTTCAGCAGTGTTGTGGTCCAGGAAGATACTCCTGAGGTCGATGGGGAGCTTACATCGCTTATTGGTGGTGTTGACGGATCTTCTCCCAAAGCAATTCCAACAATATGGTCAGAGGTGAGTGTCTGATTTTTATTGTTATCTATTAGTATTATTTTGACTAAAGCTGTGACCTAAAATTGGCATCTCTTGACAGGTGATGAGGTTCCTCACAAATCCTCATAAGCCAATGATCTTGGCTTTATCACGGCCAGATCCGAAAAAGAACATAACTACTCTTTTGAAAGCCTTTGGAGAGTGCCGTCCCTTGAGAGAGCTTGCAAATCTTGTAAGTAGTTTCAGTTGCATTCTTATCCAATTGGACAAAAGCTTACTCTAACACGCCCCCTCGTGTCCAAAACCATTACCACAATTTGCACGTGGCCCATGCAAGTCTTTTTCTTGTCTTGTGCTGGAATTTAATACTAACAAGACTTTGATACCATGTAAAGGAGCAACTCAACTAAAAGCATAAGTTGATAGTTGAAAGCCCAATATTAATTATATACTCTTAACAGTTACTAAGACTAATATGCTTCCAAACAGACATTGATTATGGGGAATAGGGACGATATAGATGAGATGTCTGGTGGCAATGCTAGTGTGCTGACAACGGTGCTGAAAATGATTGATAAGTATGACCTCTATGGGCAAGTGGCCTACCCGAAGCATCACAAGCAATACGATGTTCCAGATATATACCGGCTTGCAGCAAAAACAAAGGTTCTGTATACTTAGAGTAGCAAAAGGCAGCTTGAAGTGGTTTGAGATGTTAATTGTTGAGTGGTTTGGAATGTTGCAGGGAGTTTTCATAAATCCAGCATTAGTCGAGCCTTTTGGTCTTACATTGATCGAGGTTGGTATGATTAAGAAAATGTCTTTCATAATGCTATCTTCACTTGTTATGTCGAGTAAGATTCTAATTGACATTAATTTCAAATGATGTAGGCAGCAGCACACGGGCTTCCAATGGTGGCTACTAAAAACGGAGGACCGGTTGACATTCATCGGGTAAACATCACCTCTGTTTATCTCTAAGATGCGTCTTGATTGCTACGTTCTTGCTATAATTCCAAAATATTGATCAACTTCATTAACAATGTAACATTATGTATGTGACTTTAGGCATTGAATAATGGTCTGCTTGTGGATCCTCATGATCAGCATTCAATTGCTGATGCGCTTCTTAAGCTGGTGTCGGAGAAGAACTTATGGCATGAGTGTAGAAAGAACGGGTGGAAGAATATACACCTCTTCTCGTGGCCTGAACATTGCCGCACTTACTTAACTAGGGTCGCAGCCTGCCGGATGAGGCACCCACAATGGCAAACCGACACTCCAGGCGATGAAATAGCAAATGGAGAGTCTCTTAACGATTCTCTGAGGGATGTCCAAGATATGTCTCTCAGGCTCTCAGTGGATGGGGATAAGACTTCCCTTAATGAATCTCTTGACTATATGATGACTTCAGCTGCTGGTGATGCTGAGCTGCAAGACCAAGTAAAGCGGGTTTTAAGCAGGATGAAAAAGCCAGAATCAGCCCCCAAAGATACGGAAGATAGGAAGCAGGTACCTCCGGCTCAGGTACCTGAGAACACGCCAAACAAGTATCCCATGCTTAGACGGCGGCGTAGATTGATTGTTATAGCACTTGACTGCTATGACAGCAATGGAGCTCCAGAAAAGAAGTTGATTCAGATTGTGCAGGAGATAATGAAGTTTATTCGTTTAGACTTGCAAACTGCAAGAACCTCAGGACTTGCCATATCAACGGCAATGCCGGTGTCAGAAACAGTAGAGTTCTTGGCATCGGGGAAACTGCAAGCAAATGAATTTGATGCTTTGATTTGTAGCAGTGGGAGTGAAGTGTACTATCCTGGTACTCATACAGAAGGAGGAAAGCTTACGCCTGATCCAGATTATGCTACGCACATTGATTATCGTTGGGGTTTTGAAGGTCTAAAGAGGACCATATGGAAGTTGATGAATGCACCTGAAGGTGAAGACATTACTAATCGTTTCTCCGGCATCATTCAGGAAGACAGCAGATCAAGCAATAAACATTGCATCTCATACATCATAAAAGATCCCAGTAAGGTAAAAATCAATTTTATTTTTTTCAATATGGGATAGCAACAAATAAAGTGTCAGGCTTTGCTGGTTGGTTATAAAGTTGTGCTCATGTTGTTTGTGCTTGCAGACAAAGAGAGTGGATGATCTGAGGCAGAAACTTAGGATGCGGGGTCTCCGTTGCCATCCCATGTATTGCAGGAACACGACGAGAATGCAAATAGTTCCTCTTCTTGCTTCTCGATCACAGGCACTCAGGTCTGTTCTAGAACAACCAGAAATTTTATAAAACTTGGCTATTTGTGTTTCTGATTGGAATATACACGAGCCAGTGTATATATTACTTTTTGAGGACAATTCCATTTGCTGATGTTAAGAGGAGTGCCAAGGAAAAAATCTCTAGTCGTTAGAAAAGAGTAGTAGTCATAAATTCAAGAGAAAATCATTAAGTGTACTAATTGGTCAGTCAGTGCCTGCTATCTCTAACGCCAAATATTTGAGCTACTACTCGTTAGAACAGCTTTAGTTTAGGACATCATTTAGCATACAACTTTCACATGCCTAATCAAGACTTGTTCAGATATTAGGGATGAATTTAACCTCTTAAAACCGTACTTATGTGGTTCATATAACAAAATCAACTGATTTCAGTCTCTCTTTGATTTATTACATGTTGTAAGTAATTGCATCATTGTCTTAAGTGGCTTTACTCTGATATGGATTACTATTTCCCTTACTTGTGCATAACTATTAGGTATCTGTTTGTCCGATGGGGATTGAATGTTGCAAATATGTACGTCTTTCTTGGTGAAAATGGGGACACTGATTATGACGAGCTGATCTCTGGAACGCACAAGACGGTGATCATGAAAGGAGTGGTCAGTAAAGGGTCAGAAGGGTATTGTAAAACAGCATGTAACTACCTGAGGGATGATTTCATACCCAGAGAGAGCCCGCTGGTTGCCTACACCAAAGAGAGCAAGGCTGAGGAGATTGCCATTGCTATGATGCAAGTATCAAAAGCTGGAATGTAAGCTGGACCTCACAAGTACATCTTTCGTGATTATCAGTATATTGTTTTTCTTTTTTTTCCCTCTCTATATAATGACATAATGGGTCGGATTTTTGTGTTCCTCGAACGTTTGATTCTGACGTCGGAATCTGCTGAGTGATGTGTAGCTAGATGATGAGCCCTATACTGTTGTAATTGATTAAGATGCTTTCATTTGTTGTTAGATACTGATACTATACTTATGTCTTGGCCTCTCTTATCTTTGTTGATTACTGGTGCAAAATGGCTGTCCAAATTGTTGTTGCATGGTTGTGGAAATGTTTTAGAGCTGGTTTTGGAAGTGTGCCTGCAACTGCAACTGCAACATTGTTGTGAATCTTGATATTGAATTTGGGTTGAAACATATTTTTTAAGAAGCTTGGATTGTTGAGATAAGGTATATTTGCTCAATTGTTATTGTTCTTATTTTGGGTGGTAATTCACCAAAGAATGAAACAATACTCCCTCTTTTATTCCTTTTATCACCTTCAAAAACCAGTAAGTGCAAAGTTTAGGGTTCATTATTTTCATTCTTCTTGTAAAAATGAACTAAGGAGCTTATGTTAAAATTAGAAGGAGATCAGTACAAATTCCAGTGAAAAGGTCAGACAAGAGATCTCAACCCTAATACTAAACCAACACAACCTACCAAATGATCTAGCTAAAGCAAAAAAAATCTAACAAGCATAATACTACCCCACCCAACCAACCAAAAACAAACTTAGCTAAATATGATATAACATCACTTGAACCAAACTAAAGGCAATATGATAACCCTCCCCTCCAGTTTGTGCTGCATCAGATGCTACTAACACTCAAACACCGACCACTTTTCGTGCAACCCTGCACATGAACTGAACTGCCTGCGGCTCTACCCCGCGACAATTTCCAACCATTCCTCTCTCAAATCATGGCGAACTTGACCTGGCAGTCCCGCCTGTGATGCATTTTTTGTCTCCACCGACTTCTTAGAAACAACTACAACTTAATCCACCGACATTGAGCCCATTTTACGCTTTAGAACTGAAAGCACCTCCTCACTTAGTTCTCGAGCATGTTGTGAGTCTAGAGTAATTGTAGTTGAATCCACGTTAAAAATTGGGTCTCATGTTGTGAGTCTAGAGTAATTGTAGTTGAATCCACATTAAAAACTGGGTCTCATTAATTGTTGATCCAAACATGTTCGAACCCGTTGAGCCCCAATGTTCAAGCGTCTTCCTTTTGGTGCATATAGAGATATACCAAAAGCTCTTTCCGGTCCGGGATTCTTGACAACTAGAAACTTATCACAATCCTTCTCTATGTGACCCAACCTCCCGCAATAGTACTGTATCTATTTCTGATATGTGCAGAAGGGTTCTCCGCTTTGATTCGTCGTCGAGATAGTGCAGGTTTAGTGCATTGGTGTCGGGTGGCTAGAGGCGCACCAGCTGTTTCCCACCTGTTTTTCGCCGACGATTGGTGTTATTTTGGAAGACTAACACTCAAGAGCTGGCTCGGGTCAAACACCTTCTATCTTATTATGAGAGTTTCTCGGGGCAAGCAATAAACTACTCTTAAGTCTGGTATTTGTTTTAGCAAGAATGTGGAAAATGGGGAGGCTAAGAAATTGGCGGTGTCCTTGGGGTGGGGTGGTTAAACCAATTTACTACCTACCTGGGAGGTTCAATTGGAGTTGGCAGAAGAAAGTCCGAGTTTCTCCAACTTTTGCTAGACCGGGTTCACAGTCGGCTCAATCGGCTCGGAAATAAGTGGCTCTCTAGAGCAGGTAAGGAAATTATGGTGAAATCTATTATTCAAGCAATGCCTAATTACATTATGAGTATTTTCTTGTTTCCTAAATCTATCTATGAGAGTATTGAACGTATGGTTCGACAATTTTGGTGGGGTCGGGAAGAATTCATTGGGCTAGCTGGTCGAAGTTGTGTTTAAGTAAGTCGGTAGGGGGTTAGAGTTCCAGAAATGTTAGGATATAAATGTGGCGTTGCTGGGGAAGCACGGATGGAGGTTGATTTCTGACTATTCAGTCTTTGTTTAGTCGGGGTTTTTTTCGTGGCCAGGGCTCTTTCCTGGAGGCAAGAATGGGGTCGAGCCCAAGTTACGTGTTGCAGAGCATCATGGCTAACCAAAAAATGCTCACACAGGGGGGGAGCCAAGCTTTGCTCAACAGTGGTAGTATGAAAAGAGTGGGGGTTGGGGACGATGTTAGGGTTTTCGGAGATCCATGGGTTTCGTGTCTCGAACACTTTCGGATTCGAACTCGCGGACGTAGTGATAATTTGTCTACTCTTGTCTCTCAATTGCGGGATGAGGTTACGGGTGAATGGAAGCTGGAGCTCGTGAGAGCTTTGTTTGATGAGGAAGAGTGCAGAGCTGTCTCAGCCATTCGCTTAAGTATAGGTCATTATGTCGATAGCTGGCTGTGGGCTCCTGAGAAGAAAGGTCTCTATATAGTGAAAAGTGGTTATATTAATTTGCAGCAGGTGTCAGCTCCGAGTCTGGTGAAGTGGTCGCGTCTGTGGGGGGCGGTAGTTCAGCCGAAGGTCCGCCACTTTGGGTGGAGTCTGTTTTAGGGTTCGCTTCCAGTGTTGGAGGGCTTGGTGATGAGGAAAGTGGAAGTGGAGTTCATGTTTCCCAGGTGTGGATGAGAATAGGAACCGAGTGATTAGGTCTACAGTCTACACCAGAATCAATATTAGGTCTACAATCTACCAGAATCAGTGGCAGAACCAATGGCCATCCGATTTAGTGGGAAGATGAAGACAGTTGATATGAATGTTCTGGCAGAGTCGATGACACAGTCGATCCCGGAAGTCTATAAAGGTTTGTCATCATCCATGGAGAGATATCCTTTTCGAACAAAGAAGAAGCTCCCTTCTTTAGTCTTTTCCATCGCTCTGAAGATGATCCAGAATGCATCGATCCCGCCGACCCGGAATTCCAATTCCTTACCCTCTCAGATAATCAACAGTATTCTTCTCCTCTCGAAGGTTGCGCCGCCCCAATCTTTATTCGGATGAGACAAAACCAGCCTTCACTGATGGAGAAGGTCAGAGCAACCCTAAGCCGGAAGATACTTCCATCCCTGGGAAGAAGTTAATCAATCCTACGCTCGTACCTGTTCCATCTCTGGGAGATGAGGAGGCCACGCCTGCATTGGGCGAGCAGCCGGACAAGAATACAGAAACTCTCATAGTTGATCAACTGTTTAAATTTTACGAACTTAACAAAAGGTCTGTTTTTAAGATAGAGTTGGAGTCCGGCTTTGTAATCTACGTCGCCCACGCCTACATAGAAACTTCTGCAACTGTTGGTGTTAGTTTTGTTATCAACACCATTGATTTCTTAGAGGAAGGAGGAGAGGGCGAAGTAGACTCGAGCACCACCGTCCACGATTCGAGCACCGGGAAGCACAGTCGATGGCTTTATTTTAGCTGTCCAAGACCTTTCAGCTGACGGTGATATGAGTGATACTCAGAATCCCGTAATTATGCTCTTTGAAAGACCACCGATTGAGCCTGAATGCGTAGGTGTTGGTTCTCCGATTAATCTGGATCGGTCTTTCATTATTGCGCCTGCATCTCCCCATGGAGCTTTATTTATATCGTATAAGCTGTCCTGCAATGGCAAACGAATTTCATACGGCACAATTCTTTTCCTCATTATCTGTGATGATAACTATCGGTTTATAGCGGACAAAAACCTATCCCATACCCGAACCTCCGAGGATGGTGTAGTATCAATCTCTTTGAAGTTCATGATCTAGATGGTATGAACTCTTCTTTTCGTTAATTATCTTTTCAATTCATAATAAGAGAACACGACATACATGCTTTTGTTAATATGCAAACTTTTCCCTTTATTAAACCAATTGTTATTAGTGTTGCAGGTCTCTCAAACGCCCTCCGATGGCCTTGCGGTTCTTGTTGCTACCACCCCGTCTATTGTTCGTTCAAAAAACATTATTAATTTCTCTCTTTAGTTTGATGAGCATTAGAATGTAGTAGCAATAAGCTATCTTGTTGATTTCACTCTCTATTGTTGCTTGCAGCGATTTTACAAAGAAAGTTTGTTTGAATGGTATTGAACATTGGTCTATATGCCCTTTGGTTGTAGTGCATGGAGATGATATCTGCTTAATTCAACATCTATAGTGCATCTTCTAATTGTCTTTTTTTTCTTTGATTCTTCTTGCCATAATGTCTCTTTTGGTGAAAGAAAACTCCAATTAAGCTCTAATCTATCTCTACTTCTCTGCTGCTTTCAATTCTTTAAGAGAATAGAGAAATGTTAGTGTCCAGGTTGAACCTCCATAATAATCTGTAGCTTCTCCCCCTTCTATATGACCCTTGATTTTCTTTAAATTTGTTGGTGTGATGCATGTGTAGAGGAGTATGTGATAAATTAGAAAAAATTCATATTGGTGACTATAACTAGTATGATTACACTACAAGAAAATTACCTATAGGAGACAGGTCAAATATAGGCGGCATCCTATGTGAAACTATTGGAGACAATCCATTTGGTCGTCTCCTATGTGAGACTTTAAGCGACTAATTATTGCAGCTCTTATGATAAAATGCCCTACAATAAAATTCCAATCTGCCAGTATCCTATCATAGCCCACACAAACAACAAAAAATGAAGCTTCTCGACATTCCATTGAATCAGAACAGGCATTTTCAGGAACCCATAGATTGCTCTCCATCTTCTTCACTCCACCGGAGCGCAGAGAATCCTCCTCTTCACCGTCTTTCAGGTTTGTTTGTTTTTCTTCTTCTCATTGCTGCGATTAGATCATGTAACCAGTTTTCTTCTTATGTTTTGCAATGCAATTGAAGTTTTGTTTCGCATGAGAGGAACATTTTCTCTCGAACTTTTCCTTAGAAATAATCAGAATCTAATAGAAAATCATCTCTTATTTTATGTTTGGAATTTATTTCATGTCTATTTTACTCTAAAATCGTCACTTTAATCAATTTGTCATTTGTAGATTGGATATTTGCCATGTAGTCGATGTTTTGTTTCGCTTAAAAGTTCATTTCTGGAAAATATCTGTATGTAAACAATGTTTGGAATATCTTCATGTAGTTGATTTTGTCATCACCATAAGTATGCTTACTGTTTTTTAGGATTATTTGTAGATAGTTGTGCCAAGAATATATTTTTTTTTGTATACTTCTTATTCAGCACAGGGTCCACTATTATTTTATAGGATAGGAAAGAGTAGCAGAGTTGGAATGAGGTACCATCACACTAGCATCATTTTTTCGCATTGGTGCATGCTTCATGTACCTGCATGGGAATGGAGATGAGTATCATGCTTTCTGAGTAAAAGCCTTTCTAAGTAATTGTAGCAGTTAGTTCTCTCTTTGCTGTGGCAAAATATGTTTTTTATTCTCCTTCCCCAATCTTATGTGTAACAACCATGGAAATTGTTCTAGGATGCTTTGAGAGATACTCATGAATTAATATATTTTTCTGCTGCATTTTATAATGATAATCACTATGGTTCTGATGGGTAAATGTTCTTACTTCTAGGTGTTGGGTGTTTTAGCACAAGTGAAGGCGGACAAGGACTCAGTTGAGGCCTTGGTGCAGCCCATTGAAACAACTGACAGGCTTTTCCAAGAAATTCAGAATTGGGAAAAGCAAGTCGAAGATTTGGAGTATAAGCTTGATTTTTGAGGTCAAGGTGTCAGATCTATGGAAGAAATCCAGTCGGAGCTGAATACATTACAGAGCACAAAGTAAGAAACTTCGCCATAGAGTTGAACTTCAGATGCTTAATTAGTTTTGCGTGCGTGCTAGATAAGCTTATAGATAAGTGTGCTCTATGATCAAGTAGTTAGTAGCGACATTCATTTTTCAACT
>JAYMTA010003382.1:0-14360 GCA_036897625.1 Pelargonium cotyledonis | reverse complement strand
CCAGATCTGCGGCTCCATCTCCGGCCAGGTTTATTTATTTTTGGTTTGTTTGAGTTTATTAGGGCTAGTTTTGGTTTCATTTTGTGGTCAGTTTGGTTTGATTTGAAAATTTAGGTTGAAGTTCATGATTTCCGGCGATAAATGCAGTTCCCAACCGGAAAATTCATATGGTCGCCGAAATTTTCAAACAATGGAAGAATAAGAAGGAAGGGGTAGTTTTGTCATTTTAAAAAAATAACGCATCATGTGTTATGCACATGATGTTTTCCGTCAAACATTTCATCCAACTTAACGGAAATGCATTTTTTGGTGGGTTTTATGCTTAGATCAATACCAAAAGTGGGTTTTTTGCAACTCGTGGAAACCCTATGGAGGTTACGTGCAATTTACCCAAAAAAATTAACCAACATCTGTTAAAAAATTCATCCATTTTAACGGTTAAAACAACTGTAGTAAATTTCTGGTGGATTATGTGCGAAAGTATGTTCTACTGGTGGCATGTTTGTCATTAGTCAATTCCTCATAGGGCTTAGTGCAATTTGCCCGATAGCATATACTGCAAAAAAATAAAAATAAAAAAAATAAAAAAATAAAAAAATAAAAAATAATAATCAAGTATGAGCTTGTATATAAATTCTTCCAAGTTAATCAACTAAATTATCTAACTTGATATAAAAATGAAAATTGGAATTCCAATATTTGAGTGGAATGACGAACAAGAATTCAACCACAACAATATTCAAAAAATGTTGTTTACTTGTTTAGTAATGGATGATTTGACTATATATTGTCTCATTTTTGTTGGATTCATTAGGTTGTCTTCAATGTGCTCCATGATTATGAAAATGAGACAGGTAGTAGATGAAATTCTAAAAACTTAAAAAGTTGTGGACAAAAAACAAGTCAAAATACATGGACCAAAAGGTGTTCTAAAACATGGTAGCTCAATATGCATCCATGAAAACAAGCCAGAACACAAATCTGCAAAGTCACTTTTATGTCTTCAACGGAGCCTTTTTCTCTCTGTCGGATATTCGAGCAGGAGCATTAGAGTGCGATTTGAACCGGCCTCTTCCTCCCTCGTCTTTTTCCTGTACAAACCGACTCATTAAACACCATAACAAACAAGTTTTGCTCAAATAACCAAAACATGCGCGTACTCGTACCTTTTTCTTCACAATCTGAACCGCATCCTCGTCCTGAAGAACATGACCAATACCACAATGTTGTGGGTAATGCCTTGAACTTTTACCCCACACTAGCACATATTTCACATCCTTCAATAAATTTCTATGTATGTGGTTACAAAAGTCTTCGACGGTGCACCCACCTCTATCCTAAAATGAACAATAACGTAATCAAACAACCAAGATTCCCATGCCTATTTCGCGGGTTCAACCCATAAACAATAACTTGTATTACCTTGGAAAGAACAACTGGCTCTGTGAAGTCGGGTTGTTGGCCCTGTGGCTTTGTGTAAACTCGAACCAGTCCCATCTCATCCCACATTCTTGCAAGAAGTCTGTCTAAGTTCAGCTGTTTAGGCAACGCGATAATCATTTACATTATATTTATCAACCACTTGTGCCTAATGGACCATACTATGATCCATGTACGAGTATAATTAGATGATATGAATCAACTTCCCACGATATACCCCGAGATTGACATACTACAATGTATGTATGAAAACAACGACACATTGATACAATTGGCTCTACACATCTCAAAATGATTATGTTATTGCTTTACCTTGAAAAATGGAACATGTTGAGAAACTTAGAAGTATAATACATACCTTCAGATTGCAGCTAATGACTATCGAATTTGGTTGTCGGGCTAATCTGTCTACATCGTCAATACCTATAACATCTATTTTGTTGTAAACGTAGACGCACTTCATGTATTTGCGATTTCCCTCAATGACATCAATAAGATCATCTACAGTAGCATCCTCACGAAATAGCACCTGAAAAAATAACCCGAGAAATGCTGAATATCTATTGCATAAGCATCTTGTAGCAGAAATGTCAGAAAACGTAATATGAGAATAAATTATCAAACCTAAAAGATTACACATATAGAAAAACAACTTAACAATTTCCAATCCTCGTCTACTTCCCTTCAAACTATCATTATGATGGTAAAATCTCGCTCACACAGTCGCAAATGCCAAAACAAGGTTAACTTGTGCATTGTGTTTAATCATCAAGACCGAGAAAAAGAATCAAAGTAGTCAGTACAAAACATCAAAATCCGAGTACCTCTGCATTGTGAATTTTGTATTCATGTAGAATTTGATAACAGAGTTTCTCATCCACATGAGTCAAAGCTACAGTGCTATTAAATGAAATGCCTCCAGTTTTTTTCCTTTGGAAGTAAATCTGTAAATGAAACAAAAGTAGATATTCAAAATGAAGCACCCACAGAACCATATATAAAATCCGAACAAGACTCAATTCTCATAATCTATTGGTAAGAACATCAGTCTGCTCCGTAAGAACTCATACGTATATCAGGATTTAGATGAGATATTTTCTTGTCAGAAACCTGACTGAAGGTCCAAGTTATGCAATTTAAATGAAGCAACTATAAAGGTAAAAATGTAAGTTGGAAAAAACCGGAAGGTATAACTATTTTACCTGAGGTGGTCTCTTGTTTAAACGCAGACCGACGGCCTCCAGCTCCTTTGTCAAGATTTGCCGATGACCCTCACTCTGAAACAAATTTTGAAACCATTTCACAGTTGAAGCAAGAAAACAAGCCGTCAAGTAATAACAATTAGCATCTTACCAAAGAAAATTAACAACTCATAATATAACAAAACTTGACAAAATACAAAGTAAAATTTACAACACATGTACATGTGAATCAATATAGGATCAATATGAAGTTAATAAATATATATTTCAAGTATTACGTACATTAACTAGATACTTACTCTTGAGGCATCAAGAACCATCAGTACAATGTCTGATGACTTGGAAACAGCAATAACCTGCATAATAATACATAGCCCAGTTTATTATAATTCCACTATATATGCCCGGACAATTAGTTATTTAAGTATATTATAAGACAATGAAGTAGTAAGTCTCAAATCATGTCAATCCTACAAAAGAAGAACAAACAACGTACTGAAAGCACTAACCTGCCTCCCACGCCCTTTGCCCTCAGACGCACCTTCAATAATTCCGGGAAGGTCAAGCAACTGGATTTTTGTAGCATTGTAATGTATAATCCCAGGAATGCAGGTAAGAGTCGTGAACTCATACGACGCAGCTTCTGAATGCGTACCCGTCAACATTGTCAAAAGTGTTGACTTCCCCACACTGTAAGTGATCAGAAACTGAGTCAAGAAAGAGCTTATTTCCTTGTATCTATCTATGTATTCACATATATCTAATATAGAAGGAAATAACAAGCATAACTAATTTTAGATCTCCAATGGCAAGAGTATTAAAACACTGACATACTATAGTAATATTCTGGTGCTATCTCTTTCAGTTCAACGAGTGACAACATCCCAAAGAACATAGTAACTCGAATCAACCATTATTAATAAAAGGGGTAATGTCAGATGCACCATATGAACTATTCACTTAAATGAGCTTATTCAGGCAACAGAGATGGAAAACCTTGGAAATCCTATTAGAGCAACCCGTCCATGTCCATATTTTGTAACTTCAAAACCTTCTCCGCCGCCGCTTGAACCCTGATTCAGATATCTAACACTAAGAGTGGAAAATAAGAAAAAAGCATCGAAAGTAATGATCGATACAATCTACAACAATCTCCAATTTGGCAACATATGCACAGAAAGTGAAAACAAAATACTTAACAATCATTTTTAAAGAGTGAAATAAAATGAAATCAGAGTTGTATAAATTTCCCAGTACAAACCTTCAACATTCCATTAAAAACATGTGGAGAATGAAAAACTGGAAAACAAAGCCAAAATTAACAATAAATATGTATATAAATGTATATATGAGAGTGTACTTTTGGAGGCTCCAGTAATTGTGTCCTGAGTTTTGCTATCTTTGCTTTGAGCTGACCAAGATGATACTCTGCAAATTAATTACAGTAAATAAAAAGGTGAATATTATATATAGAATTGTATATATATAGATACAACAAGGAAAATTAATATTGTGAGCAACCTGTAGCTTTATTTTTCTGCGTCCGAGCCATCTCAGCTTCAATTTCTTTGATTTTTTCAACGATCCCCATTTTCCCTTCAAAGCCTGAAAATGATCAATTACAATCTACAAATGGAATCAATTTGGATGTAATTAATGCAGGAATTGATGATGCTCAAATGCAGGAAAATGTGAAATGAGGAATAGCCAATTAAATTGAAATTCCTAAGCAAATTAAACGAATCAGAGATCATACTCCATCCCAAGTAGAAATAGGAATAGAGATCATAATACGATGATGAATCATCATAAAATTAATTAGTTTATTTGAGATTGGGCTTTACAAACACATTTTTTTATTTTTACCCATATAACAAAATTTGCCCGCAGACCAAATGGTTTAAGGACCTCTTAGACATCGATGTGTCTCGAGTTGGAGTCGGTGTTGGGCAAAGTATCCTAGACTTACTTACGTGGTAGAGTAGATTATTATGTACCGGCACTTTATTTTATGTGCGGTGGCGGAGGCGGTGGCGGTGGGTATATATGATTCACCTAATTCCTTAATACAAAATTTTACTTCATAAATTTTTTAATTGAATTTTCACACAATTTTGAAAAACTTAAACTAGAAAATGTCATTTTCTTGTGGAATTGATGCCAACTTCGAGTTCATCTAGGAAATTATATGATGTTAGAACACAAAACTCTCGAAGTGGTTCATGAAGCTCAAGGTTATCATTTTTCTCTTTTAAATTTAGATATGACAAACTATGTGTGGCAATTTTTAAAGATTCCACAACCCACATTAATTAAAACCCACCAGGAAAACCACATAATAAGATATCCCACACTAAATGGCATTTCTCCCAAGTCAAGGAAATCACCCTTT
Organism: Pelargonium cotyledonis; assembly: GCA_036897625.1. Lineage (NCBI taxonomy): Eukaryota > Viridiplantae > Streptophyta > Magnoliopsida > Geraniales > Geraniaceae > Pelargonium > Pelargonium cotyledonis. The sequence goes on along the minus strand of JAYMTA010003382.1, from coordinate 9,326 downwards.
AGAATTCAAATAATATGCTATTTGCTGTTTTGAGAGTCGACTAGGGTTTTTGTTTAACAGTGGTTGCTCTTGATTTTTAGAGCCGTAACAGTCTTTTAAGTTTTCATATAACAAACAAATTGTGGTTTTTCTAGTTAAGATAGCGAGTCTTGCTTTGATAGCAAGTAAAATAGTAGCAGCGTAGATTTTATTGGTACGTGTGCAGGATTGTAGGAGACAATTGTAAGGAAGGTGCATGTGGTTTTCTTTCCTTTTCTTTAAGGTTGAGGTCTTGAGAAGATCAAATGACAAGCTCTCAGAAGATGCAGAGAATGAGTTTTGAACAACATTTCAAAGAAACAGATTTGAAGCAACATTTGAGAAAATTGATTTGAAAAACAAGCAGAATAATGGAAAGAACTGAAAAAATAACCTTAGGTTGGAATGGGACATTTTTCCTTCCACCGTAGTTATCTGCAATTATCCCTATAAACAACTAATGGCAAGGCAATTGAAATAGATTGACGAATTTTAGCACCGGACTAACTAAAATGTAATGTTCACAAGGCTAGAATTTCTTCAACGCCAAAATGAACCTTAGCATGAAACATAAGCCTCTATGTCGCAAGTATATACTAGTAACAACCATTGCAAATGTCAAACCGAGGATTTAAGAGTAGCACGAGAGACCGAGCATTACTTAAAGTGCAAATAAGAAGAGAGAACAAAGAAACGCAGCAGTAAAAGTCGAAACTTTAGTCTATAAACAACTCAAATCAAGCCTGTCCTGCCCAAATTCTAGTTCGGCAAAGCCCCAGAATTCATTTAACCAATTCTATTGGTACAACTACTTTATTTTCGTATCGATTTCATACACAAACTTCAATCAAATTGTTCATTTCGATGTTGAACCTGTTACGGCTGTTTGACTTCACTTTCACTTTCAGGAAGGAAAAAAAAAAATCTCCAAAGGCAACATTCAGTACACAAATGTGGATGTGGGGAGGTTGAAGGTAAGGGACGGCCTTGAATGGCAAATTTGGCATTCAACAGCCAACACCAAGAATGCCTTCCCGAGGAAAAGAGTCTATAGTAGCAGCCTAAGGCATCACTTTGGATAACAGAGTATGGCATTCAGTTTTCTATGCCCATGAGCTAACCTACAAAACCAATGAATTCAAAACTGCGCTCCTGCGCATGGTCCACATGGGATTAAAACATCAAGTCAAGAGAGGCTGATTGATGTTGCGTATGACTGGAGAAGAGTTAGTGCTTGCTCGGCTATAGCTCTGTTCCTTGCTTGTGCTACCCAAACACTTACAACTTCTTCGGCTTGGCTGCCTTGCACACCTTCTTCAAGAGCATTTGCTGCTTCAACAAGTTTCCCTTCAGCTAAGTAGCTCTCAACTCTATTAATTACAGATTCAATACCGTCACCAGACTGGTCAGCTTCCTTGACCTGCAGAAAGAAGATATTTCAGTAAGCAAATTAACAATGTGATTTGGTATGGGGAAAAATACTTAATAGATATTTTTCGTACTTTCAACCATGATGCAATGCGCGCTAAAGAATGTGCCAATATGCCTCCCCCACCAGGTGGCAATAGACTGAAGTGTCTGAGTGTCCCTTTCAAGGCATCGAACTGGATGAAGAAGAAGAAAGTTAGCAAATAAATTTAAGTTTTAAAATATAATCTGCCTTGAGTTTTTCAGAATAGGAATAGGTTTGCAGAAATTTTGGCATGACATATAACTTGTACTTACAATGATCTCACCAATCAACTAGATCCAACAATAACCATGGGATTCTCATATTTTCGCATATTTACTTTAAAGTGTGGACTTAGAAATAAACCCAGCAAAAATGTAAAAGACAGAACTCAACATTATCATATATGTTCCACTCAAAATCTTGCGAATACTAGAACGAAGTCAAGTTACATTAATCCTCAATAAATAGTCAAATAACCATTTGCGTTCAGAATCACAGATCTCCACAAATGGGCTACATTTTCCACATTAATGCCGTGCACCAATGCGCTTAACAAGTTACTACTCCCTAGCCATGAATCAAGTTACCCATAAAGTTTAATAATTCAGATAAGTATCCAAGTAAAGGGTATTACAGTTCTCTTCATGCCATGTATAGATTTAATTCACCACTTGTCTTTTAATCTGTCCTAAAAAATGGTTTTATCGTGCAACTGTCAAACTTACCCTTCCAGAACGAGTACTACAATTTTTATGCATGAAAAGTGAAACTAGCTTGATGTATATGGATAATGCAAGGCTTACATATCCTGACCACCTTTGAGTATTAGAGATGGAAAGACATTAATAAGCCAGACACCACAAATTAAATGTCCTGAACAAGACTTTATCATTTAAGTCTTTAAGATGCATCACAAGAATCTACATTTATTGGCACAAGCTCACTGTTGCCACAATCTGTAGAAAGCACCACAATGTATAATCTTCGCTGATTTTTACTAGTATTGAAGTAAAGTTATTATACAGGTTAAAATATGATACCATAAATTATAAAAAGGGATGCACATAATCAATCTAAGGAGCATAAACATACCATATATTCTAACAACTGAAACCAAGAATCACTTACCTTCTGATTCAATTGCAACACGGTATCTGTGCCATGGCTCTTTGTTTCTTCTGGAAGGGATGTTAGAACTAAATCTAGAATTGGTTCTTTCTCATTGCCTTCAAGATAGGTGTGCAGAGCCTCTATTTCCGCCTGAATTGGTAGCCCTTTTGAAAGTGCATCATCTAGTGCAAGTGCTCCCTACAAAGTTCAATTACATGTAACTGAAAGGAGATGACTATGAAGGCCAGAATAGCTTAAGTATAAGAATGCATAACTTGTGATCCCAGATAGCACCATAAAATGGAAAAATGTTTTACCAAAGCAAGTTTGTGAGCAGAGTGACTCTGACGAGCTTCTTCAGATCGTGCATAGAATGCCATACACAGAGCATTTATCTGCATAAATATGGTAGATAAAGATCCCTAATAAATTACTTTCAGGTATAAAATGGCTAAAAAACTATAAAACTGTAACTAACGTATCTTTTTTACGAGATAAATGAAGTTCTACTAATAGATTGATAGATACAAAGTAGAAAATGACAAGATGTCTGGATAAAGAGAAATAATGTCATCTTTTGGACTGCAATTTTAGTTATTGACTCTGATCAATCATAATTTTTTTAAAGCAATAATAAGGAATATAATACAGACTTCTATTGTAATGTCAGCAGCATCTCCCCCTTGTAGCCTGGAAAAATTCAAAGGCCAAGGAAAACACCACAGTTGTAATAGATGAACAAGACATTTACCTTTGTATACTTGCATCTATAACCACACTTAGGGCTTAGAATGAAAATTCGCCATTCCACTAAAAATCTTAGTTTCAACTACACACGACTTCTAATGGTGTTTCTATGCTGAACCTTTTCCTCTTGACAGATATTTTATAGTTCAGAATCCTTCAGATGGGAAGACAGAAATTAAAATGAGGTGGGAGGTTGTTGCTATCATTTGGCTTCAGAGGGGTATCTGAAGCCATTAAGTACATTCCATTACATCTTTATGTGGCCAACAGATACCAGAACTTCCCAATTACCAAATAGGCATTTTACTTCATACATGTGTGCTAGTTTGTGTGAAACAAGGCAAGCTGCAACAATTTCCATTCATAGCATAATGTTGTGGAAGTGCTGTGAGTAGGTTTGTTTTCAAAAGTTATCAGATAAATCTCTTTCGTGTTTTTTTTCCTTCCACTCTCCGTTTTTAGACTCTAAAATTAGCTAACATCTATGATGAATTAACAAGTACTAATAAAACAGCTCGCTATAACCATTTAGTAATAATTGACTATTGTGGTAGGAACTTAAAAACCATTCTTGGAAGGTGTTCTGAATTTCATATTGTTTCCATTGCAAGTGCTTCTGTTTTGTTTTCCCTTATCATTCTTTTACAGAGTTTCTTCAGAAAATCATGTGCATTCCTTTGCAAACGACCAATATCGATGTGCCGCCACCAAGCACTATGCAGTCTCTGCTTTTATTTTTCTTCATAAATCAGTCAGAATGAAATGCATATGTATTTTTCTGAGCTCTTCCCATGTCAAATAATGAAAATTTGAACAAAAAGTTGATAATTGAAAGCAATAAATTACCACAAAAGTACATTCTAACATGATTTAAGTCTTACATTCAGATTTGCTTCAGCAATTTTTTCAATCTGAGCTGCCTTTTCACTTGCAATTTTTGCAGCCAATTCTGCTTTCGCCAACTCCTCAACCTTTTTCAACTTCATTTCTGATTCATTTTCCTGTAATTAAAACCCATTAGCAAATTGGGTATAACAATTCTGAAATGCTCATTTTTACAAGTACCAAAAACTAAGAGTGCAAACCTTCTTTTCAAGTTCCATCCTTAGTCTCTCTTCTGCCTTTTCTTGAAGTGATTTGATAGCAGCAGCCGCTTTTGCTTTTTCTCTCTTTAGTTCCTGCACAAGCAGAAAGAAATTTAATATTTAACGGGTACAGTTCACAATATAACCAGCCAAGTACATTGTGATCAAAAGCAGTGGACTGTTATTTTACTAAACAAGTTTATAGTCGGTCATACAACCCAAAAAAGGAACTTTTTTTTCAAAACAAATTGGATGACTAACATTATATGAGATTGCTATTTACTAATTTACTCCACAACATATAGCATATGTATTATTATAAATATTTAAGCATCTGTTTCTAAGAAAATCCCATGTGCAGATGAAAAGAACATTTTATATATGGCAAACATGATGAGCATATTCCAGGGTAGATTTGTGAGAGTGCTACACTCCAAAGTTTTTGAATACTTTAATCTGAGTTTCTAGTACAAATCTAGAACCAGATAAGACCAAACAATCCATAATACCTGTGGGGTTTCACTGGTTCCCATTTGATTGAGCACAAATGAAACTAAAACTACAATTACGACAAGTCAAAGTGGTGCATGCTTTAGAGTAGAGTCTTGATTAGACAACATACAACCAGAAGCAAATTAAGTGTCCATCAATTAATGTTAAGTAAGGTTATCAGACACAAGGAGCTGGAAATCTCATAACCTTGTCCAAAATTGCTGCTTCTTCTGCACGCATGAACTCCCTAGCAATTGCATCCTTCAATTCCTTTTCATACTTTTCCTAGAGTAGAGCATTAAGAAACACATGATGGCAAAAGGCTTAACAAAAGTTTAGAAACTAGTAAGGCATGAAAACTGCAGAGTGTAAGCAAGTTGAGTAACTCAGGCTTGTAACTGTTTATTAATAGAAACCTTCAGAGCTTTCCTCTCTTCAGCAAGAACACGAGCATCTATCTCAGCTTGCCGTTTTTCAGCTGTGTGAATGGCTTGTAGGAAATCAAGAACCAATTTTCCATCCTTGGATATGTAACCAGCATTCTCTTCAGTTGCACTAACAACGGCCTATTATTTTATAAAATCGAGAGTTATATCTTTTTTACCAGCGTAACAATTAATAGCAACAAAATATTTCTAGCAACCTCTTTTTCCTGGACTAAATGCTCTGCTGTAACACTTTCATCCTCGTTATCTTTCAAATAGTACGCATCAAGGAGAGAGGTTGATGGTTCGGTATCTTCAATTGATGCATTCTGCAACAAGGTATCACCAAAAAACAGCTTCATATTAAACTCGGGCATTAAATATTCTCAATCAAGAGAGAATGATAAAATAAGAAGGAATTCTGAAACCAATTCTAAGCCATTTCACACTGACACTGATAGTTTACTTTCAGGAAAATATTTCATCAATTTGAATGTCTAGTCACCAAAACCCAATGATGGGAAGAGAAGTCATGTAACTCAAAGATGAAGGAGAGCATGCGTAAACAATAAAAAAATCACATGCACAGGACTGGACTGGGTAAAAAAAAAAAAAAGAAACCAAAATTAAGTTACACAGTAGATTAACAAGTTCATGTGTGATTGGGTTTGGGAAAAGAAATGCACAAACTAAAAATATGCAGGTAGTAAAATTAAAACTTCATAAACCATTATCAACGATGAAACATAAATCATGGAAAGAGTCCATCAGAAAATTTACCAGATGCCCACATTTACATGATAAATAATTCAACCCTGTCAATATCTCAATATACTTAGTCTATGGAGCAGATAAAACTGATGACCACCACTAACCTCTGGTTTGTATTCCGTGACCACATGCTGAGGTGGCAAGGATTTTATCCCATGATCTTCGGGGACTGAAGCAGCTTGTGCAGATACTGGTTGAGCTGCGTCTGAGCTTTCCAAGTTAAGACCTTCTTGGGATGTCACACTACTCTTATCCTGCACACCTTTCTCCTCAACAGGAACGGTACCTTCCTCTTGGGTCACAATCACATCTGATTTATCTTGCACCTGAGACACACTTGGCACTTCCCTTTCACTAGAAGGTTCAGGAAGGGTAGCATCAGAGTGAATTTCGACCTTCTGTTCAGCATTCTCAGCATTAGGACTCACCCTGCTAGCCTCCTCACTACTGGACGAAACTACTTTCTCCACCTTCTGTTCAGCATTCTCACCATTAGGACTCACCCTGCTAGGCTCCTCACTACTGGACGAAACTACTTTCTCCACCATATGTGGAAAATCTTTTGCATCCACAATTTCGCTAACTTTGGCTTCGTTCGGAAAACCGAGCTTGTCCTTACTTAGGAACTGATCTAGATAGCCAAATTGGTAAGCTGCCGCAACAGCAGCTCCACCAAAAAGAGTTGCCACAACAAATTTGGACAAAGAGCTGCCCGACTCAGGCGGCTTGCCTGTGGAGCCAGGTTTCAGGGGTGCATTTTCCTGAGGCGCCGTGGATAACGCTTTTCTTGATAATAGAAATGCAGGTATCTGTCCACAAACATGTCGGTAATGTATAACAACTCTGTGAGTTACGCTAACCCAAAACATTACCAAATCAATGACAATGTAAGCAAATACATTAAACTAGTAACTGATTTATTTTTGTCGGAATTCAAAGGAAAATACTTGCCTGAGTCGTGACCCTCGGAAAGGTCCGACGGGACGAAGCATCCAAAATGTACCTGCAAACCAGGAATCGTGAAATTCAACAACAGCGATAATGTTTACGTGAGAATTAGACAAAATGCAATTGAATGATGATAAAAAAAACCCTAGAATGAATTTGATGATTTATGTATGTGAGTGAGTGAGTGAGTGAGTGAGTGAATCAGATGTTACCTCCGCAACATGGTCTGATTTGGGAAGATGGAGAGGGTGATCAATTGCCGATTGGCTAGGGTTGATCTTGTTACTGCACAGCTCTTGCCGGAGATTGGAATTTTCAATTTCGATAACGCACTTCACAGTTGAACGGAACGTTTCTCCGGAAAGGGGCGTTAGGGAAGAAACCACAATGCGATTAGCTACGCAAAACCATTCTTGTTAGTTGTTTGTTTGTGTTTCTGCACGCTACCAGATCAAACGACGCTGTTTCGGGAGATTTACTTTTTTCTTTAAGGAGGTCCTTTACTAACAAGGGAATATAGTATCGGAATCTCCGTCATAATTTATTGATTGTGAATCTCAGCCAAGAGAAAAACGAAAAAGATTCGGGTGGGTGCTCCGCGTCCACAAATTTATAGGGAATTCATTAGTCATAATTTATTAGTCGAGAGTTTCAATCAATAAATCATGCTCGAGATTTTCTATTTACTATGAGAAAAAAAATCAGTTATTATCAACATTCATACATGTCTCAATGAATTTGTCGATGTGAAGCGCCTGATCGGATCCATTTATGTTGTCTCTTGGCTAATAAGAGTTTCGATCAATATATCATAACTGAGATTCCGGCCGCTCTACTAGCCATTCATCCAAAAGAGAATAAAAATTCCTTAAAATGAAAAATAAGTACTCATAAATAAACAATAATTTTTTTACAAAAAAATTATTTTTAACAATCTAAATTAGTTTAATAATTATAAATTAATGTAAAATTGTTATAAAATAAAAATTGTTAAACAACATTCACCTTTCTTCGATTGAGCTGTAATCGCAAGACCATCGGGATCATAAATCAACTGCCTTAATGGACTCGGATCAGACCAAGCATCATGGGCAACGACGTTTGTTTCTCTGGTGGAATAATTTACATGTATTCTCCATGATGAATCCAGCGAGTATAGTTATCACAAAAGTCTCGATTGTACAGATGGAGTCGCACATCGTTCGAGTGTAGAAAATGTTTGTTTTTGAATCTCCTACAAGGAGCATTCATATGAATTGTTGTTGACCAACTACAAACTCATTGAACTTATCAACCCGGAAAGAATGCGTGATAAAATAGGTCACCATGCTACAGATGATTATGCACTCACTTTCTATACAAGTTGTCCATGAAGACCCAAAGAATAATCTTACTGTTAACTATGAAAGTGTGAAACTATGATCCTATACATGGAAAGAAGCTAATTCATTTGAATACAACTTTCACACAATATCATGACTGTCACAGACGCTATTTGACAATTAAAATTTCGGTTGCATTTCCTCATGATTCTCCAACTACACAATCATAGAATTGTGATGATTCACCTGAGATCACATGAATCGCAACACATTCACATATGTAATTGGAGAATAACAAAGAAAACAACGTCAAAATTGTTAATTATCATACATTTAATGTGTGTGAGACATATAATACTATGTTACGTTTATTATTCAAACTGTCCAACTAGGACAATTCGATACTCTTCTCATTTAGCTGGTGGATTTGTGATTGGAAGAATTTTTTTATTTTTCCACAACTTGTATGAATTTCTTCAAACAAAAAGTCTCACATCCATCCAATTCCAAGAGGACCTTCTCAGGCTCCCAAACTGAATGGTCTATAGACACGGCAAACGTACAAGAGCGTCCCTCAACTAGAAACCTATCATGCGCCACCATCTAAAGTGCTACAACTGACCCTTATATATGGTAACCCAACATCACTTATGATGAGCTCATAAGTATCTTGGAGTGGTCAAAAGTTTTGACTTATTTTGAAACGGAGAGAGTAATTTTTTTTTTACCGGAAACGAAAAAAACTTAATTTCAATGGAGACAAATCAGACAGGGTACGTGGAAACGTAAAAAACCAACCTATTAAAACAGTAAATCTAGAAAATAAAGCCGACCTAAAAAATCAAAACATGAAACCCCTAGCCATATATCTCCAAGACAACGCAAAAAAAACTTTGAAGCTGAGAGGGGGCCTCGGCACAACCTATCCCCAACATGGCTAGCAGAGAACAAGCCG
>JAYMTA010003381.1:0-14363 GCA_036897625.1 Pelargonium cotyledonis | reverse complement strand
GATTCAAACATTTAAATATATATATATTTATTTAAACAATAAAAAAACAATCTCAAATTAATTAATTAATAAATAAATAAAACAAAATCTTGGAGATTTCCCAAATTTTCATGGAATCATCAATATTTATTTGTATATTGTGTAAATGTTACAAAATTCAAACCATGACTATGCATATATGCTAGCTACATATATTACTAATTAATAGGAAAAATATCAAATTGTTGATCCCATTTTAATTGATTTGTTATTAAAAAAAAAAGAATTAATCTATTAGCAAAATGTTGAATGTACAAAAATTTGTCTACACAATTAGAATTATTAAAAGTTTTGTATTTGAGTTAAAAAAATCATAACATTAATTTGTTAATCACTTATTATTCTCTTCTCAACCCCATTTATATAAATTACTTACCCACCATCTAAATGAGAAAGTAAAAAATAAGACTAACATCAATTGTAGTTTCCATTTTTATAGTTTGGATATACTCAACACGAACGTAAAACAGCATCACAATTATCAAACATGTAGTGTTTGTGTTGGCTAATGCAACACATATATGACTTTCAACACGGCATTATACACGAATCCTCTGCCCTATCAAAGATTATAAGAAGTATATATAACTTTTATTTTACATAAATAAATTATAATTCAATTTTTAATAAATGAATTTGCTAGACATAGTCACAAAGATGAAGTCAAGCCTATGAAAAATTAACTAATTAACTAATTCATTCATGTGATGCATGTAGCATTTATTTTTATCTTTTTCCAATAGTATATTCTTATTGCTTTATATTCGTTGACTATTAATTGAAAATTTGAGCTCTACTATGATACTGATTTTGAATCCAAGGTTCACTTTCACATGTTCTATTTTATTATTATTATTATTATTATTGACAAGCCCAACAGATTGGCCCATTATCTAAGCCTTAAAAAAATTCCAAGTCAGGCCCAATCCTATCTTTATTGGTTTTGTCTTGTTGAAGCCCACCCAAATTGGAGACCAAACTTGAAACTACAAGCAAATGTAAAATTTGCATGGCTACAGTTTTGGCTAATATTTAACATCTCAAGTTTTGTATAATCTTTTCTGTTCAAAATGATGAGACAATCTACGTAACAAACACTTTTTCGTATTATTATAGTTTAACGTTAATTTTAACGAATAACAATCCGACACATATAATATCACTACCCTTCCATGAATTTCTGACCCTGAGCGCCCGATTTATTAGATTTACTGCACATGTCGCACGTTGTGATTCGGCTAAGTCACTAATATAATATTTTTTTTAGCCTCACCAATATAACATTTGATTTGTCATATCTCACTTACATCAATTTATAAAATTAATTTTGTACATATAGCATTGCTTTACATTTTTTCCTCTAAATCAACTTTATTTTTTAGTTAATTTGAAATTAATATAATATCATAGTAGATTTTGTTGAAGTCATGTGCTCCCTTATGTTGTTTCTCTACTGACTCGCTTGCAGATTGGCATATTTGTAGCAATTCACGTGTAGAAGAAAAATGCATACGCATAAGTGCATATTAAAAAGAACACTGTTTGTGCACGTGTCAAGCTCATCTATTAAAAAAAATGTAGAGTTCGCACATGAAAAACTATTGAAGAAACACAAGACCATGCACATACATTGACAGACAACTGCATAAACAGATGGGAAGATAGTTTCAAAGTAACATTTATAGGTTTTTTGTATCTCAACACAGCCACAGCTCACAAATCATAAGCAATACAAACAAACTTACAATTCTAAATCCTAAAAGTTTCAGTTTCTTTCAGATGGAAATATAACGACCTAAATAACAAGAGTTGTTTGATAACCCGATAGCAAACTCCTTACAAACTTACAAGGCTTGGGGATATCCGGCTGTGTTTGCGCTCCCTATTCCATGACAGATGAAAATCACGCCTGAAAACCAATAGATACGAGACATAAACAACACAACGCATAGTGACAGAACAAATTATGGTACGGGAATAGGTTTTCCATACCCTTATTTACATAGGAGAGAAGGTTTTGGTTTCTTGCTTGCTCAGTAGACTCCACTGATCATGTTAGGTAGATCATCGAAGCTCCAGAGATTCCCACCATCCTGAGTTGTATCGGCCCTCAGCAACTCGTCTATGGAAGATTCCCAATCACCCTCGAGAAATGGCTCCTGAAAGTACTTTATCTCAGACTGCTCAAAGGCTGAGAGCTCCTCAGACAGGCTCTTCGGGGTGTACTCCTGTGCAGGCACCGCTGCCTCAGAGTTGGGCTTCAGTTTCTTCATCGGGTTGGAGTCCTCCAGAAACTGAGACTCGTCAACTTCAATAGCAGCTGATAGAACAGAAGAGATTTCGGGGGTCCTTGCACATTGCTCTCCCCAGGCAAAGTCGGAACAGTCAAACGAGTTGCTTCCCTGGTCAGAGTTGAAGAACAGTGGGGCTTTGTCAGATGGAGCAAAAGCCGAGAAGGTGTTCATGTAACCATATTGGTTGGTTAATGGTTTCTCCTCCACCACTATCGTGGATTTGTAGTCCTGACCAGCGCTGCTAGTGAAATTAACACTAGTATTGAGATTTGTCTGAGCAGAGTTAAGATTTGCCTTGGCCGAAGGCTTGGTGGAAGCGCGCGGAGTCTCATCAGGGAAGTTGACCTTCGCTTTCTTCCCACGGATTCTGCGTGCCTCGGCATCATAAGCTTTTGCAGCTTCTTCGGCAGTGTTAAAAGTACCGAGCCAAACTCGGACCCCTTTCCTAGGATCGCGAATCTCAGCAGCCCATTTTCCCCATGGGCGCTGGCGGATTCCACGATACTGGTTCTTCCTCTTCCTCTTTGAGGACTTCTCAGCTTGCCCATTGGACCCCATGGATTTCACGATTGCAGGGTCTTCAAAACAACAGGAAAAAGGATTATCAACACTTGAGCACAAATCAGAAAGAAGCAAAATACTAAAGACCATTACTCTACATCATGAGAAAGGAACGCTTACCGAATCCGACAAGATAGAGAAATAACAAAAATTTATGTCCCGGGTGAAGATGCAAACATATTGATATACGTATCTGATAAAAAAAATATAATCCACTTCTTTCCAAATACGAAGTTGCAAACAAACAAAATCTACTTCAAATAATTTATTGTTTCATAATAAATGAAATTTATTGATATAATTAGCATACTTCTATGACACAGAAGTTGCGATCTAACGAAACAGAGACCGAAAACAACTAACTATTAGCTTCTATTTTTTTTTTTAGAACGCCACCTGAGATGGTGGGGGGTTTGGCCGGACCCCTACCTGATTTATTAAAATAAGAAACGGAAATAGAGCTTCTAAACCACTACACCTCACAAACCCTTTTCAATTTTATAAATCAATAATTATGCAGAAAACAAACAATCCAACCACTGAATTACTCTAAATTTACACTCCAATAAAACTTGAGCTCGCTAAAAAATTCCCATCTTTAATACTCCGGTATTCCCGGCCAACCGATCACAAGAAAATCTAGCAATTAAGCAGAATTATTTAAATGATCTACTTCTATATATATAATACACACACACAAACAAACAAGGGAATATGAATAAAAAGCTATAGTTATAACCCTGTGAGGTGCAACTTTCACTTATGCAAGATCTCCAAATTTTAGTCCTCAATATCTAGTAATCAACATTTTTTTGTATGTATTTCTTTTTCTAAGATTACACAACAATCAAACCAAGGATGCTATAGAGAAAGTAAAGCTAAAATACAAAGATTTCTTTTTTAGATTCTAAATTGAAACTAAGCAAAGCCTAAATCAAAATTAACAGCTTAAAAGGAGAAAGATCTCTGAAATAAGGAAGGCCAATATTTATGTAAAAAGAAGAGTTAGCTTCAAAACAAAGTCTCCTATTTTTGACCATTTGAAAGGTCAATTGGGTGGAAAATAGAGATTAGATAGCAAAATTCCTCCATGAACACAACCTAATTGCCCAAACAAAACCTCCCTTTTATATATATATAACAATTAATTAAAACAACCTGGAAAAAAATAAGACAAAATTGATAGAAACATAACAGATCTTCTTCAATCTCATCCACAAAAAATAAAAACCTCATTAATACTAGCAAACCACCATGTCTCCATAATGAACAACAAATTCATAAAATCCTAAATACCTACAAAAATCATGAAACCCATTTCTGAAAAAAATGAAACAAAGCAAGTAAAAACCAAAATGAGAAGTGAAGATCAGAGAATCGAACCACAAGAGAGCTCAGGCTTGCGAGCGAAGAAAGCGAAGGGCTTGAAATCAACCACCTCGTCATCTTCCTCAACATCGGACACTTCCTCGCTAAACTCCTGAAAATCAGCTTCAAAATCGTCATCAACATCGATAATCGGCTTCGGGAACTTCTTCCTCAAAATGGGTTTCTTAAGATCGGATAACAAGTATTCGGCGGTCAGCTTCCGGGACCTCGCCGGAGGTATGAAGCCGGAAATGATAGCTCCTCCACACATGGCTGACTGCTCAACTAATCGATCTTTCTCGAGAAAATGAACCCGATAAAGTGCTCAAATTTTTAGCGAGAAAAAAGCTGGTGGAAAGGAAAATTCTCTGGGAATTTTGGGTTGCAGAGAAAATTTGATCTTTTCTTGTTGAGGTTGTTTGTGATTTTGCAGGTTGATAGGGTTTTATATTAATTTTATTTTCTTTGTGGAGAAGAAGAGACAGGAAGGCACAAGGAGTTATGTGTGAATTTACTATAATACCCTCCATTTCAGGTGCTTAATTACGTTGGTGTTTTTTGTGTACTGCAATTTTTTGTGTGTACTACATATGGTTTACACGCGTCTCAGGAACACACGTGTCTTGTCATTACTTTAATCCTTATTTTCATGAAATAAATAAACAAAATAATATTATACTTTTGTAACTGTCGTGCATGTAATTTACTAATGCGGTTGAATGTTATTTTAGACGGCAAGACAAACACGTTTGATATAAAAAGTATAAAATTTGATTCATACCAATGCACTTTCTTTTAAATTTGATACTTACGGAGGCCTAGAATTCGGGTGGCTTGCTCTTGGCTCACATAGATCCTCCCATCGGAATTGTCCATCAAGTCGCCTACTTTACTTTGGTCGGCTCTCAAGAAAAGCATGAAGTGAAACAATTTCAGCGCAACAGAACTGTGTAGCCCAAAAGACTAATTTGATAGATGATAGAACTCACGAGCTTAAGATGTGTGTGTAAATGAAATCCCGACTACCGCTCTAGTTAAATAGGACAAAATCATCGTTAATACATTAATTATGCAACATCAGTTATATTCGTCGTCAATCTAACAAAATAGTGTTTGATTATGTGAGGTATTCATTCATTGTCTAAAACCAATATTCTACTTGAAATTGAGTAATAAAGTGAGTTAGTTATGTTAGGTTTAAGTTTACTTTTAGGAAATAAAAAAATAACGATCACTTATGACAACATTAATATACTCCCTCCGTTCCAAAATGAGTGTCTTATTTCTATCTTTTACAAAAATTAAGAATAACCAAATAATGCAGTGTGCTTTAAATATTACCCTCAATTTTTCACCTACACTCCATGTGCACATCTTCCCATGTGCATAAGTGATAAAATAATATGGGGAAAACAATAATATAATAACCTAAAAATAGAAACATGACATTTATTTTAAGACAACAAATTTAGACAAACAAGACACTCATTTTGGGACCGAGGGAGTAATACAAATTAACCACTCGACCATAATAGTTATTTATATTATTATCACTCATTTCGTTGTTATGATCATCTTATTATTTTCACTAAACATGACATAATATAAACTTTATCCCTCATAAGATACTAAGAGAAGAAAAACATCTACATACATGGAGTAAGCAATGACTAAACTAAATATTTGCTAATAAATCTTGGGCATTAATGGTATTAAGCTATATGAATTTGTACAAATGTAAATACAAATACAAAGTATATGAATTGTTTCTAGAAGAATAATGGATTTTTTATTTCCTTGGGGAACATATATGAAGGTACTAGACAAAAAGGTGATGAGCAAATCAAATTTTAGGTGTACTTGTCAAGCAATGAGTGACCTAATAATGGATTTTATTTTTATTCAAATATTGATTTCTCATATGAATTTTGTATCTTTTGATACCAAAATCTTATCTCCAATCTCTTGATTTGATGCTACTGATTGAGTTGTTTTGTCTAACAAGAATGCCATTATGATTCGCCGTTGAAAATAGCACATTATATGCCGTGTTTTATTACTCCGACTTGTTTTGTAGAATGAGCTGTGTTTGTTAAAAATTTTCAAAGGTGCAACGCATAACTATGAAGTGTGTCGTTGTGTTTACCCTTTTAACACACGATCAATATTTTGCACGATACGATCACGATACACAAATACATCAGAAACCAAATTTGTATTTTATGATCAGTTTATGTTAATAAAAGACTCAAACGATAATCAGATTGGATAGTATCGAGTAAAACCGTACATATTACACTTTAAATCTAACTCAAAATCCGTCAGTTAATAACATTGAGATCGAATTGGACTCTTTTTATACAATCCTGAAAATTCCATCCGAAACTTGAACCAGCAACTCCCTATTCACATGTGGGTGATCTTGTTCGTACATGTGTGGCCATTGATGGTCCTCAAACCCTAGACATCATAGAATCTAGGGGTGTAGAAATAATTCACCTGATTTGACTGCACAAACTAAAAAGTCGGTTCAATATACATACCTACTTTTTCTTGAATATTTTAGAGCCAGCCATTTTCTTTATTTTTAAGCTCATAATTTTTTTTAAATTGATTGGTAAGGTACTAATGTTAATTAACTACCAAAATTCATAATTTACTCTGTTTTTTGGAGTAATTTGTTATTTTTTTAAAAGAATTGGTTATTGTTTGATTAGCTGGTTGTACTAAACTATAGTAGCAAAGACGGATTGGTGGCCTGGGGTTGGCGGAACCGGAGATGGTAGAAGCGCTGACAGTTAGGGCAGCGTTGGAGTGGGCTGAGACCATGGGGTGGGCGACCGTGGAGGTGGAGTCTGATGCAAAGGCAATAGTGGAGTCCCTCCACTCAGGAGGAGAAGACTTCTCGAGTCCAGTAGGTGTTATTTATGCGGATATCTTAGAGTTAGTCTCTCGTTCCACAATTGTTTTTTCTCTTATGCATCTCGAAAATATAACCAGGTTGCCCACAAATTAGTTAGATCTTTTGCTAATGTAGTTGTGATTTCTAACTGGGAGGATAGACATTGTCCAGTACGCATTGTGAACGTTGTAATCTCCTATTCTCTTAAATAATGAAAGGAGCCTTTCAAGTTAAAAAAAAAAAAAAACTATAGTATTAGATTTATCATTTCTTTTGAAAGTCAATGAGTTATTAATTATTTAATATAGATATGGTCAGTTACTTAAAAAATGTCATTTAATTAACTCAAAATTGTTTGTGTTGAATGTTGAATTTGTTTAAGCTTGTTGGGTTCGTTTGAATGTAAAGTTGAAAATGGTTGCAAATAAGAGCCGTAGCAAGTTTGTATATGATTTGTGGGAATATATGAACATTTTCTTATAATGTTTTCAAAAAATTCACCAAACTCTTGGACTTAGGTCTTTGTTTCACCTTTTGGAGGTAATAATGTTTCAATAAATCCACCAAACTCTTGGACTTTGGTCTTTGTTTAACCTTTTGGAGGTAATAATGTTTTCAATAAATTCACCAAACTCTTGGACTTTGGTCTTTGTTTCACCTTTTGGAGGTTGGTCATTCGGGGCCATCGTGTTTGTATTGTATTGAAAGTTGATCATGTATTAAATATGTAACAATAGATACAAGATTGGATATGAGTTTACGAGATGTTTAATAATCATGTTTAAACACTTAACATTAACTTGACACAATTATGTATTGAAAGTTGATCATGAGTTAAATATGTAAGTATGGATACGAGATTGGATATGAGTTTACGAGATGTTTAATAATCATGTTTAAACACTTAACATTAACTTGACACAATTATGAACACAAACACGACACTTTCAGCACGTCTAGCTAAACGGCGGAGCCATCGTCCACTTTTCCAATGTCCCCTCACGCGTGAGTCTCACATTTTTTGATGGGTGAGCTCGACAACGCGTGAGCCGTTGTAAGCATGACTATCTGCAAGATGGCTGGAGATCACAGGAAGACAATATAAATGGGGCACCTTCGGGCCAAATTTGGATCAAAACTAACTTCAATAATGGACTAAATACAATGGATTGAGATTCTCATACTAAAAGATTAACTTTATTTGTAGAGTTTAATTTCCATCATTTTATTTAACTTATTATGTTTATATTTTTTCGATGTGGAACATGTACCCACTTCAACATATAGATTGTGTGTTTATGCATGTGTGTAGTAAAGACATCCATGAGAGTGCACTCCAGGCGTGTTTGATCGTCACAACACGGGTACATATTTTTTTAACATGATTATAAAATTAGTGATCATCTCTGGTGACTTCAAATCCAAAAATTACTGCACAATGAAAAGATGTTGATGGGTCATTGCTCATGTCATGTTTCAACGAGACAATTGATCGAATATATGAAAGTGAAAAGAAGCAGTAAAATATTATACAATATGTTAGTAATTAGCAACCAATTTTGACTACATGTAAAAGTTGGGTCGAATCAATTAATCTATATGAAATTGAGATGTTGGTTAAATTTAGGGCATATCTTAATGAAATTATCTAATTTGATTCTAAACGAATTTAGTGCACATTCTTCAATAGTTCAATGTTTGGTGCCATAATAGTAGTATTTATTTACTAAATCAAAGTCGTTGGACTAATTATTTACGTAATTAAACACAAATTATATCATGAAAAACTCTCACCCTCGCTTATGCTCAGGGTTGGGCTCGGTTAACTAAAGCTGACAATTCGTAACATAGCACAATCCGAAATCGACGTATTTGGTACTATACATTTTGTAATCGTATCGTGTTCAAATTGAATAACATAACACGTTTAGCAGTCGTGTTGTGTTTGTGTTGGTTTCCAAAACACGCACGCACAGTTAATTACTCATGTTGTGACACGCACATCACATACAACATGCACACTTAATCATCGTCGCTCAGCGCGACACAAACGCAACACGCAACCGCGAATTATCAGCTGGTTGATTAACTATCAAAGTTTGAAACTCTCACCCAACTAGAAAATTGGAAAAAGTAGAGTGAAAACTAAAGGTGAAATTGAGGTTCATGCACCATGAAATTGGAGAGAGAAGAATAGGACAAGCTTGAAAGAGAGAAGTGAGATCAATTGGGTCCAATATTATTTGTTGTTGTCATTGTGATTGTTTTCTTTTTAATTTATTGCCTTCATGATTTGAAGATAAAGACGTGTGTGCTTACGTGCACTTTGTACTATATTTTTTCTATTTATTTTTGTATCTCAAGTTGTATTTATTATTATTTTTTTATTTTGCATGACTGTCATTAAAGCCACGTTGTTAGAGGCCAACATATTGAGGTTCTCTAAAATATTATACTAATTAAATAAAAAATAAATATGATAAAACTCTTATTAAAATTTAAAACACATAATCGCGTAGACAAATGTTAAAGTTTTAAATACTTTTTTTTTTATCACTAGCTTTTGGACATATTTTCTTTATTAGGAGCATGGCCATCCTGACTAAATTTTGCAATTTTTGTGTATCGTATTTTCACCGCTTTAAAAATCGAAAGCGTATTGCACTATTCAAAATGAACATGAGGGTACCCGTGTTAAATGATATTTATAATTTCAAAACATAAACACGGCGGCAACGACACGTTTAACAACGCAAATAATTAATCGTTCGTCCATATTTTAAAGGATTAATATTTAACATGAAAATGAAAACAATTACCAACTTTGTAAGCCTCAACTAGCTAATTTAAAGTCATAAAAGTGTTGTTGGCTGTTATCTTAACTTTCTTATACTAAAGTTTAATGATCTAGTCGTGAAATATTAGAATATTAATTAGAGTAAATCACTTGTAAACGAGTGCGGTAGAATATAAAATTTATACTTCAATCGCCAACTATAAATATTAAAGTATTAGTCAAAATAATATTCACCAACTATTTCAGAATTAGAGAATAAATTTGGAATAATTGCTACTAATTTTCAAAAGTAAAATCAACAAATATATCCATGAAAATCTTATTCCCCTAGCATAATTCTTCAAGTCTATGATTATGCTTTTGCTTAAAAGTTGTTAAAATAAATTATTCAAATTAATCAAAGATTAGGACAATAAACTTACAGTCAGAGTCTTATCAGCAAACATGGTCTTCTTTATTTCATTTTTAATTTTGATTTAAAAAAGTATTATTATTAAACTTAAACTTTGTCTCTTCTCAAACTCAATTAGCTAGCAAGTTGAAATACCACATAACCTTAAAAATTGGTCAATACTTCATCATGTTATTATATTTAAAATTATAATGGAGTAATTTCTAGAACTCTAATTTTATTTTTTAATATTTAACTCTACAACTTGAAACTTTTTGCAATATGTTTATATAATTATATACATGCAATTTGTAAATAAAAATGATAAAGAAAAAAGAAGGTGTAAATGCTAATCATATGGTGGAAATGCTTTATCCAAAAACTTGTTTAATTATATATAATAAGAGCCCATTTTCAAACAAGGGACATTGTGTTTATATTTTTATGAAACTTTTATTAGAAATGATGGTAAAAAAAACCAAATATATAACATACTTATAATTTTTTTCTGACAATATATAAAATTTTATAACATAAGATGCAAGTAAAAGATCAAACTACTGTAACAAATGATTCCATTTCAGATGAATTAGATGTAACACGACTTATATATTTTTATATATGTGTCTCAAATAAAATTATAAACTCGATGAATCATATTAACAATAAAGAATAATCTCTTTATATTTTTATTTTCTCATAATTCTTCTCTATTAGACTCAGGTTTGCTCCAAAATATAATTTTCATAAAATGTGTGTTTTGAACCATTAAGTAATATTTCCGATAGACGAACAAGAAAATACATATAAAGAATGAGGCCCTTCTAAATTTCCTTGTCTAGCCCCAATTAATATAAAGTAGTTTAAGCTTGGTCCCGACTAACTCCACTTGTAGATTCTGGGCCTATGGATTCACGGTACAACAGACTTATAAATGTCAGTGTTTTTCACTCTATAGTGGGAGACGTTACCCTATTAGTTGTTAGAATTTCCAATTACCACACAAATCACGCGCTATACTGTCGGCAAGGAGGCTCAAAACTTAGACCTTAAAAAAAATTCAAAACACATCAACCGTTTGACTCAACATGTCTTATTTTATATATATATATATATATAAATGGATTGGATGTATAGTTACAAAGATATTGTTCTCACAAGTTGGATTTATTGAAGAGTAGTGGGCATTGAATAAAGCTCCAAAGGTCAATTTCTATGGAAGACAATGGGGACTACTAATTGCCTTGAAAATGATGGTTTAGATAAGATACAATGTCTACATTATTGGTCCATAATATGACCTTGAAGATGATATGTTTGTATGGGGGCCATATACACTTATCTCCACTTTGAATAGGTCCAATGGGCTTCAGATAATAATGGGTTGGGCTGAAGTTAAATTTTGGATATATAATTGCTATATGTATATGGGTTGGCCCGACTAAATCTTGGTCTTGGAAGTATAGTTGACAATTTGGATTCAAACCCACAAATTTCGGTGCGCGTGAAACGGATTCAGTTATAGTGAGAAAATTTTGTATTGATTTTAAATAGAGATTTCAACATGCTGAAAGCTGAATTGTTAACTCAACTTCAAAGTAAGCTTGTTGAAACTCAAATGGGGCGGTCTAACGAAATCTTAACCTCAGAAGTAGGGTTGACCATTTGGACCCACACCCGCATGTAATGTAAACCAACCAACATTTTGGAAGTTTGGGGTTGCATGAAAAGGACACGACTAACATATAGGTCATGATTTGCCGTGAGAAAATTACGCATCGAGTTAGTTTAGGCCTTTTCAAGAATTTCACAAAAAAATTGAATTGTCGACTGTACTTGGTAGCAAGCATCTTGCTGTAGGATGTGTTCTTAAAGTAAGATTGTGTTATTACACTCTTACAAAAGGAGCGTTCGTGGCGTCCTACCTACCCTAATCAACTATTTTCAAGTCGTTTACCATTCAGTCATTCAAATTGCTCTTACGTAGAATGTCTCTTTAGCTTTGAAAAGTATTAGTGCAACAAGTTAAACTACTAGCCTTTTGAGCAAACAATCTAATTTAGCAAGCATTGCACATAAAAAGATATACCAAGCAATGTCAATGTTTTGAACAAGTGAGGACATCATCATTGATCCATAAAGCAAATGTAGAACAAAAATCAAGCAACATGGTCCAATATGATAGTTGTGAAGCAAAATTTCTTCTTAATATGGTTATTTTCTTTTTTTTTTTTCCAGCTAAGCAACTTTCTTACAATTTTGTTGATTGTGCCTTCCAAAAATTGTCAACATTGATTATGCCCCATTTGTGGGGGAGACACTCACACCTTATTATTTGGGGGGTTGAAAGAGGCTTCCATGTTTTGGCTCATGTCTACATCTCCATACCAACTTTGCTTCTTCACATGTATATTTCTTGGATTGCATAGTACCAGTAACACAAAATTTCACAACCTACATCATTAGAGCAAAATAATTTGTCTCATTTATACTTTTTCTATTGCTTGTTTTGTGTTTGAAAAATAGACTAGAACGTTGAATCGATTCGTTGATATAATAACATGTTCGTTGATCAGATAGTCTTAAATATTTTCACGGATGATTTAAGAAATCGTACAAAGTATAGTCTAATTAACAATGCGATAGTAGTTTCTTCTTCAAAGTTCAAAACCCTAACACTTGAAATTTGAGAAGAGACAAGAAATGGAGTCCATTTACTACATACAAGAAGCAAACCAACCCCACATGGTTTTTGACATTTTCTCCTTGTAGTTATGGTTGTCATTGCAATATTTGACTTGAAAAAAATCATTAGAGGAGACACAATGACCCTCTATTTCACATGTGCACTAAACAAAACCTAATGGGCTACAAAAAATACCCACAAAGATTCTCCAACAAGAACAAACAATGCTTCTTGAAAAGAAGAGAAATCTTTTCATTTCAACATTTTTTTACAACATTGTTGGTTCTTAATCTTACAAACAACAAGATCTACACATTCAATGTGCATTCCAAAATCAACCCCTCTCCCCAAACCCCACATTTCCATTATACATACAAACATAAACTCTTATAGTTCTATAGAGAAAAAAAAACTCGTAAAAACCCTAAACCCGAATCCCTACTGCAGAGGTTGTTGCAAGGTAACAACAATGGGACTTGTAACATTATGCTTCCTATCGTACCAAACAATAGAGCCACTCTTCACAATTGAGCTTCCCGGCGAAAGCTTCACCGCGTGAGCTTGCACCCTCACTAGGAAGCTCAACTTCTGCCCGACTCGTCGGAACACAAGCTTCTCCGGCTCAACCGTCACCGACATGCCGGTCGGTGGCCGGATTGTGACCCCATAGACAGACTTGGCCTCTCCAACATTGGTCACAGTCCGGATAAAATGTGTGGACAGCTTGTGCTTTCCATACATTTGAAACACCACAGTGAGGGAAGGATAATTCAAATTACCACTATGCCCCGCCCGCTTCGCGCCCTTGCAATCCGCAATCTTTCGGGTTACTGACTTGATATTCTTGATCGTGTAGTTCGAATTGCACAAGAAATCAACATAATCATAGGAATTTAGATCATAGATCAGACCCGGATCCATCGCCTTTGGCGGGTGGACATGCCCGGACCCGAAGTCCATGACTGTCGAAGTGTTGAGAGTGGACTCGTCGAGCATTGTCTCGTGGCGGTTGTCGAGGGTATAAGCAGTAGTCATCAATGCGGACCTTATAGCCGCCGGAGACCACTCCGGGTGGGCCCCTTTTAGTAGGGCAGCCAGCCCGCTAATGTGCGGGCAGGACATGGATGTGCCAGAGATGATGTTGTAGCCCACGCGCCGGTCGTCCGTTGGTAACCCGGTGGGGCCTACTGCACCAGTCCATCCTGCTAGGATATTGACCCCTGGCGCGATGATGTCGGGTTTCAGTATCTCAGATGTGATTGAATTTGGCCCTCTGGAGCTGAACGCCGCAACCACCGGCGACGGCTTGATGTTGACTTTGGTTC
>JAYMTA010003380.1:0-14363 GCA_036897625.1 Pelargonium cotyledonis | reverse complement strand
GTGTGAGCAGCTTCGTGCCCGGTGGCAAGCCATGGTCGGAGTCACGATCGGAGAAGAAGACAAGTTTTATAAACGGAAACTCATCTAGTAGATAAAACTAGGTATTACAGAAAGGCTGTTTGAATTTTCAGAATTATTTGTTGATTTTTCTTTTAGGTTTTTTCAGCCGGATTTGATTTTTTTTATGTGTTTTGTTAGATTTTGTAACTTTTGTTATCTGAAAAGAAAAGAACATGAATTTTCCGGTCACTGAAAAATTCATCTCTTGAATTTTTCGATCACCGGCGAAATCATCTTATGCCACATCATCAAGTTAATGGCACAATTGACGGTTATAGACGGCGGGTACTAAATTGGGTTGAAAATCAAAATTTGGGCACTAACTCTAGTACAATTAAACTTTAGGTAGTAAACTGAGTTTCAGCCTAAAGTTTGAGTACCATCGGTATCTTTAACCCAATATAGAAAAAAAAAGAGTTTAGAGAGAGAGAGAGAGAGAGAGAGAGAGAGAGAATTTGACATTTAAAAAATCGTCAAAATTATTAACTTGACGAAATGGGTGTAAAATAGTAAAGGGTAGTCTAAAGTTATAAATAGAAGGGTTAAAGGCACCAATGGTTCCCAAACTTTCGGCTGAAACCCAATTTAGTACCCAAAGTTTGATTGTACTAGAATTAATGGCTAAACTTTGATTTTCAACCCAATTTAGTATCCGTCGTTTACTCCCATCAAAAAATCTGTTAACCTGATGACGTGGCACGCCAACGACCGAAAAAATTCAAGTTCTTATTTTTCGGCGACCGGAAAATTTAAGAGATAAATTTTCCGGTGACTGGAAAATTAAAGTTCTTATTATTAGGCTTCTGAATCTCTATTAATTATTAGCTTAATACAATCCATCTCAAAAATTAAAATTGATTAGAGCAACCACAAATATGTGCTTGACGAAAAAAAAAAACATGGCAAATAAAACTCATTAGACAAAATTAACAAAAGGAAAAAAATATCAAATCTGGCCAAAGCATCAACGGACTTTGGATCTGTTCATAAAAAAAAAAAATCAGATCTGTTCATTTAAAAAAACACATCAGACCTGTTCATTAAAAAAAAACACACACACATCAGATATGGCCTTGCTGGGCTTATGAACGGAGGACAACTTTGTGTTCAACGGAGCACCGCCGTGGGCGTGAGCAGCGAACATGCAGATGGAGAGCAGATTTGGAAGTTCAAATCAGCCTCCGTCGCCAGCCTCGCCGGAGAAACGCCGCTGGATTTGGAGCTCAACTCAGCCTCCATCGTCGAGCCAACTTCAGTGCTTTAGTTCGGTCCTCCATCTTCGAGTCCAAATCTGGAGAACTCCGTTGAGCAGACGTAACCAGAGGGTGTTCGTGACGGGAAGACGGCCGTGGTCGGAGCAACTTCGTGACCGGTGTCAAACCATGGCCGGAGTCACAATCGGAGAAGAAGACATGTCTTCATAAACGGAAACTCATCTAGTAGATAAAATTAAGTATTACAGAAAGGCTGTTTGATTTTTCAGAATTATTTATTGATATTTCTTTTAGGTTTTTTCAGCTGGATTATTATTTTTTAATTGTTTTGTTAGATTTTGTAACTTTTGTTATCTAAAAAGGGAAGAACATGAATTTTCCAGTCACTGGAAAATTCATCTCTTGAATTTTTTGTTCACCGGCGAAATCATATGATACCACGTCATCGAGTTAATGGCACAATTAACGGTTATAGATGGCGGGTACTAAATTGGGTTGAAAATTAAAGTTTGGGCACTAACTCTGGTACAATTAAACTTTGGGTACTAAATTGAGTTTCGGCCTAAAATTTGAGTACCATCGGTGCCTTTAACCCTATATAGAAAAAAAAGAGTTGAGAGAGAGAGAGAGAGAGAGAGAGAGAGAGAGAGTAAAGGGGTAGTCTAAAGTTATAAATAGAAAAAAAAAAAAGAGTTTATGACTCGTTGCAAAAAGTAACAAGAACATAGTAGTCATTAATTTACCCAAGTTTTATTAAACTAATGTAAGATTCATAATAAATCGAAACACTTTCTTGTAACTAAAATATTGGAAAAATTACACATACTCACACTGTACTTTACACCTTTTACACATACCTACCATGAACTTTAGTTTGTAACTATTGGCTATCATGTACTATGTCAGATAACTTTCCGGCCACTATTTCCATCAAAGTTAAACGAAGTTTGGCTACTAAAATGGAATATTTTTGGAATTTTCCATTAACTTGGACGGAAATAGTGGACAGAAAGTTATATGACATAATATATGGTAGCCAATAGTTACAAACTAAAGTTCATGGTAGGTATGTGTAAAAAGTGTAAAGTACAATGTGGGTATGTGTAATTTTTCCTAAAATATTCTTTTGAGAATTAGAAATGTTCTATTTAACTATTTTTTTTTATAAAGGATGAAGTACTTTTTTTATTATAGAGGAAATGACGTTAATTAAATTATTGGTTT
Source organism: Pelargonium cotyledonis (assembly GCA_036897625.1). Classification (NCBI taxonomy): domain Eukaryota; kingdom Viridiplantae; phylum Streptophyta; class Magnoliopsida; order Geraniales; family Geraniaceae; genus Pelargonium; species Pelargonium cotyledonis. Next base: position 11,865 of record JAYMTA010003380.1, on the reverse strand, counting down.
TTTTTTTTAGGAGTTAAAATTTAAGTTAAAATATATATGTCTAATAATGAAAATTACATTATTCATACAACTAAAATACATGTATTTTCAAGGTTTGTGCATCTCTTTCTCTCAGCCATTTTGAGAGTCTATTGGAGTTTTTGGTTGGTTACGGCTGCTCTTTATTTCAGAACGGAGTTAGCCTCTTGAATTTACGTGTAGAAAATTGCAGTCTTTCTCATTTAGATAGCGATCTCTTGCTTTGATAACAAGTTTCGGCTTTGTTAGGGTTTATTCGTTGAGTGTTGGCGTAGATTCGCAATAGATTTTCTAGTTGGTATGTGCGCAGGGCGGCGAGAGGTGGTTGTAGAGAAGGTGACCTAGAAAGTGGTCATTTGGTGAGAGACATCAGATCAACTTTCGAGTTTGTTGTCGAATCAGATGTCATACACGATGGTGACAAGAGGTGGTTGGAAAAGCACTTCACGTGGTCGGCTTAAACTTTAGTTGCAATCATTGTCAATTGTTCGTGTTTCACAAGCTGAAGGGGAGGATTTCAATGCCTTCAATTTGATTATTCAAGCTAATAAGGAGAAATCCAATGCCTTTAGTTTGATTATTCATGATGTTTTAGCTATTGTGGCTGATGTGCTCGTTTTGACTTTCCGTCAACGTGATCACACTTACCTGAGAGTGTTGTTGTTGTAGTAGTAGTAGTAGTTGTGCTTCTTCTTCTTCCTAAGAGTCCAAATGTCCAATCTTGAATGCTGAGATTAGAAGCCTAGAATCTTAGTGTCTCAATTCTAATCTTCAAGCTTAGGTGTTGTCCTACTCCTATAACCTGTAGTTTGTAGAAGGAAAACACACCAAAGGAACGAAGAACCTGGGGTGGTGTTATTAGAACTCCACCTCGGGCATGAGAGTAAGTTCTTTGTATGGTAGACACTAAAACTTTTCTAGAGAGAGAGAAAGCTTTTAGAGAGAGAAGCTCTCAAAATGTAGAGAAATTGTGAGAGAATGGAACCCCTTTCTCTTTGGAAGAGGGGGTATTTATAGGGAAAACCTTACCACTTTGTGCCACTTGTTGTGACGTGATTGATTGGTGAAGAATTGAAGCCCATCTTAGCCCATTTGGTTTTAGAAGCCCAAATGGCTCACTTGACTGCATGTCTTTCTTTAGCCCTTTTAGGATATTAGGCTTCTTGGCCTTGGACATGTTGCTCATGTGTGTGGACTTGGTCTTTACTTGCCATGAACTTAGGTGAGCCATTGTCTTGTAAAGTTAGCCATTGGTGCATGGAACTGTGTTAAGAGCTTGCCAAGACTCTCAGTGAGCTAGTACCATGAGAGACATAGTCATGAGTGCTTGGAAGCGCAGAGGATGAGTGTTCTTGAGGCTAGCATGCTCGTTGAGCCTTTCATTAGCTAGTGTTTCGTTAGGCGTAGCTTTGAGGGTCTTGCTTGTAGAAGCTTGTTGAGGTGTCTTCGAGATGTCCTGACATTGTCTAGGCTTTGAATTAGCCTTGGAATAGTGTCTAGAACCATTGTACATCATTCGGAGTCAAATGGAGCCATCCGGGAGATATTTGGAGGCTGAAAACACAGACTAGGCTGGAACAGGTCCAATGTCGTGGCATTGGACATGGATGTCGCAACATGTACAGTGCTGCGGCATTGTCCCCTGATGTCGCGGCATTGGCCGAACAACCCTAGTCCTATTTTGCTAGGGGGACAGCCTTATCCGCGTTTTGCTACTAGGAGGACAACTCTAACTCTATTTTGCTGCTAAAGGGACAGTTTCAACCATGTTTCACTGCTGAAGAGATAACATTAGTCCTGTTTCACATTTGAAGCTATTTTTGAGCCCAAAATCGACCGTGAAAATATTATTCGGAGCATTTTAGGGGCATTTTGGGAGTGAAATGGCTTTCTAGAAGAGCTTTCCATACTTAATCGAATTTCTTTATGAAAGTCTTGGATTTCGCTGAGAGTCCTAGGCTTGCTGGAGCTTTAGCCCTAGCTCTACTAGAGCTAGCAATGCTGAAGCTAGACTGCTGAATCTAGAGTGCTGAATCTAGACTACTAAAGCTAGACTGTTGATGCTAGAGTGCTGAAGCTAGAATTTACCTGGAGGCGCAACACCCCTGACTTGGGTTGGGGCCATTCCTGAATTTTACGAACCCGGGGTAAGGCAACCCGGTCATTTCGTACCCGCCACGTAGCATCTTGTGAGCAGTTGAAGGACTTATGATTTTTTTGGATAGCATTAGTGGCTAATGTCAGTTTTCTATTTTCGGTTATTCTGCAAACCGAGTGACCCACGAGTTAGTTAGGTTTTCGGTCTCTTTGTCAGACATGTCTTTGTTATCGTCCAATTTGAAGTAGTTAAATATTTTCTTTTGTGTTAAAAATACATGTATTTCAATTGGAGGTCAAATAATTAGTACAATATGATGATATATTGTCTATGTTCAGAGTAAAATATCTTCTAAATCTTGAGTTCTGAATTTTGAAGGAAAGGGTCTTGAGTTTGCACTTCACAATGTAGCACACTATTAAGCAAAACTCATGGGGAAAACCTAGATTTTACCTCGAGCGTAAGAGTGAGCAGAGGGTTTCGAAAGAGAAACCTTATTTATGATGAGAAACCTTAATAGTTGGAGTTTACTTTGAATTATAATAGTTGGAATTGACTTTCAATTATGTGTCTTGGTGTGCTTAATATTAGTTCGGTTGATTTTTCATTAGAGTCTTGGCGTTTGCATCCTGGAGAGGCTATGGCCTAATCTCATTTTGTACTTTGTATTTTCCCTTTACGGCCTCTGTTAATATAAAGTACCACTTGCTTATCAAAAAAAATTATGTGTCTTGGTTTACGAAAGAGAAATCTTATTTATGATGAGAAGAGTATCCTAATCCAAACCAAAATAGAAAACTTACGCACTAGGCAAAATTGTCAAGTTTCAGTCATTTTCAGAAGTTGTTTGACCGACCAAATCAATCCCAAATCGTGTGATCAAGCCTATTATAGAAAGATTTATAACTCCTATACATACCTTTGGAAGACCCAAACTTCATACAAGATCATTAAAAGCGTAAAAAATGTGAATTACTCTTTCGATATCAAATTGCCGAAATTGACAATTTCTTCCGAATTAATTCATTTTGTTTCATTTCCTTTTCCGAAATGATTCTATGATATTCCATAAGTGTGTAGTAAGTTTCTTAAACATGAATACTTTGAGTGTGACTCTTTAGGATCCATATATGTTGGTCTCGCCGTTAAAATGACAAAAGCACTAGGTGGTTTCTAGCAAAGCACTAGTTCTCCCAACTCGTGCGACTTGTATGAAAAGTAATATCCATACGAATGTCCTCATGTGTGCTCATGACCTTTTTCCTAGATATATTGGTTTGAACACGCACTATGGCTCGTCATGTTCGTATATATAGCTTCAATCCATATCGTTTCTTGATTACCGAGTATGTCATCCAACCAAACTAACTCGGTGTCATCACATCGACTAGTTTGGGTGCACCTCTTTATAACATAACTCAATCAAGGGGACAAGATATCGCTCCTGCGTACAGATAGGAAAAATCTTATCTTGATTATTCACAACATCCTACTTGATTCGTGGTATACCGAACACTAAAAGTCATAAGTAATCTAGTCATAAACACCGTTTGACTAGGTCAAAGCGTACTATTTCTCAAGTGATGTACAATGATGATCTCAATTATTGAGACTCATACACAAATCCACATTCTTGAGATCCACTTATGACGTGTGATTGGACAATTTTTTCCAAATCAAAAATCTAAGTGTAGTACGGTGTCGTCTCAGGTCTTCTTTTCCAAAGTCAAGGTCAAAGTCCAAGTCAGAGTTTGAGTTAGGGTCCAAGGTCCAAGTTCAGGTTTGAGATCCGAATTTAGGTGTATCTTGGTGTCGGTGACGTCAGCAACCCAGGTCTTGAATGATCCTGCGCAAGGTAGCGCACCGTTAAGCTGAGTCCCAAGAGTGATCCCGGGAAATAGCCTCTGGCATGAGAATGAGAATCTCACACAAACAGTTTATAGAAACTAAAGACTGAATCGCTACTCTGTGGTTCGTTCAAAAAGTGAAGAACGCACGAAGAACACGAAGAACACTCAAAGAACGCGAAGAACACGTAAAGAGAGTTTTCGGTTCGATATTACGAGTGCTCAAATGATAAAAAGTCTGACCTTTTCATGTGAGGCCTCGGGGCTTTATTTATAGTTTTGACTTATCGGCCAAGGTTAACCATTCTCCTTCCGACATCTTGAATCCGATCATAGGAGCTTGGTTGTAGTCTTGGTCTCCATCTTGTTGGCTCGGCACACCAATAAGATTGGAGTACCTGTCTGACGTGGTCAAGGCTCCTAGAGTGAATTGTTTCGGACTAGGTTCATGAGTGAGGTTAACATGTAGCTTGACATGAAACTTGGATGTTTGGCTTGTCTGATTGTAGACGGTAGATGGAGCTCTCTAAGTGAGATCCATTCCAAGTGGAGGTTGAACTCAAATATGAGGATGTAGACTGAAATTATAAGGAGGGAGACTGAAAATATGATGAGGGAGACTGAAAATATGAGGATGTAGACTGCAATTATGAGGAGGGAGACTGAAAATATGAGGAGGTAGACTCCAAATATGAGGTAGACTCCTTTGAGCGCGGGAGTAGGATATGAGAGTTAGCAAACTCGGGCTAGCGTGTGTGTGGGTCATCTCGGACCTTGGTTAGCTCTCATATGAGTTGTCACGTGACTTCTTCGGGTCTTTTACCGAATCTGTCTTCGGGTAATCAGACCTTCCTTGGCCCGGGTTGACTCCCTTTGACCGGTCCACTAGGACATGCGTCACTAGGTCACTGGCCGATTTACTTCTGATTTTTTATGTCGAATCAGTGTAAGCAAACCATGAGATGGTTCTCAAGCGGGTTAGTCCAGTGCAATGGTTCTTTTAACCACCACCCACAATATTAGATGATATCCCAATATCTATGAAAACTTTTTTATCATCCATCTAATAATATACTAGTCTTATCACGCGCTTTCATTGACATTTACCATGATGACATTTGATTAAGGATATTTTAAGAATAACTTATTTATTTTAAGGTCATCTTACAATTATATATTTAATTGATATAGAATAATATATATAATCAAGATGGCAATGCCTTCATTAATTCATGAATATAATACAACCAACAAAACCATGACACGCGTCATCAATTGATTGATCGTGATGACATTTCCCAACAATTCACACTTGCATTAAGACCAATTCGCTTAGTATCTAATCAATACTCATGGAACTAGTGTGACTATCATGCTTCTGCTGCGCCAAAACTTTTGTAAGGGGATCCACCATGTTGTTATCTATTAACACCTTACATATCTTGATATCTTCTTTATCAGTAATTTCAAGAGTAAGATGACATTTCTTAATAATATATATATATATGGTGAGATCGGGGTTCTTTAGCTTGCGCAATACCAGTTGTCACAATAAAGATATATTGGGTTCACGATTCTATTGACTACCCCAAGTTCAATGATGAACCTCTTGATACATAAACCTTTCTTAGCTACCCCTGATGCATCAATGTACACAACTTCAGTTGTAGTATCTGCCACAATATATTGTTCGAAACTTTTTAACACATTGTTCCTCTAGTGAAGCAATACACATATCAACTTTGTGATCAGAAATCATTCAAGTCTAATTGGAAGTTAGAAACACTATAACCCTTTACAATTAACTATTCTTGTCCTCCATACACTAAAAATGCATCCTTAGTTCTTCTCAGATACTTGAAGATATTCTTCACAACGATACAATGGTTTTCACCAAGATTAGATAGATATATGTCAATCATGCTTAAAGCATATGGGACATCTGGTCTCGTACCCTATAGTGGATGCACAAGGTATCCCAATCAAAATTACAAAAAATAGGCCAAAAGAAAGCTAAGCTGGGAAAGAAATCAAAATTACAAAAAACAACCTAAGATAAAGCCAAATAAGGGTCCCTCCACCAAGCTTGAAAGAGAAACTGGCAGAGGCAACCTTGAGGAGACAAGGAAGTAACGAGAAGCTCAAACATTGAATGCACAAAAATCGTGTCATCAACCACTGGGAATTTATCATAAAAACGAGGTCGTTCCGGGCCAACCAAATGATCCAAAGCGTAATAGAACAAATGCTATACCAAGCTTTACGCGCACTCTAATTACCTTGAAGTGAAGATGGCCAAGAGATACGAAGGTCGTAGCAAGAGTCTGGAAGAACAGCGGAGCAGAATCACCAAGAAAAAATTATGGACCATACCATTGACGTCTAAGTGCAATGGAGAAGAAGATGGTTCCAGCATTGCATCACACAACCTATAGACCACAAACTGTCCGGATGGAGAGGCTATAAAAAGATCGAGCATGAAATCTATTCAAAGTGGCTAGCCATGCAAAGCTTTGAAATTTTGGAGGCACACATGCTTTCCAAATTAGCATTGGAACACGCAATACGCGTGTGAGCCAATCTCGAGTAAAGGGAGGAGTAAACTATTTTAGAAGAGAATTTACCGGATTTTGATCCATTCCAAATAAGCTTGTCCGGAATAGATGGCTGAAGAACCAAGGCAGAAAGGGACTCATTTAATTCCACGTGACTGGTCAGCTACCAGCCACAAAGAGGACATCAGAGCTGCAATGATGCTTCCGTAAAGGGCGACACTTGGAGCACAACAAAAACCAACGCCGAATTGCATTGTGTGTGTGAGAGAGAGAGAGAGAGATAAAAGGAATCAAATATGCTGGCCATCAAAGAATCATTTAGCCAAATATCAAGCCATAATTTTATGAGCCGACCATCTCCAAAAACCCACATGAATCCGCCATGCCCGACTAGGTCCGAGAAGTTTGGGACAAATTGTAACTGCATGAACTAATTTATAACCGGAGATGGGTTCAAAGGACAAAGTTTGTGTAAGTTCTATGAGGACGTACTCCACCAATACTTAGCATACACAAGCTTCTTCCAAAGAAAGTTTGATTGAGTGGCAAACCGCCACCACCATTTAGCCTATAGGCTTATTTTTGCAATTTCCAATTGTCTGATACCCAATCCCCCACGAGAACGAGAGCTTTAGTGACTACAAACCAACTAACCTTACACATGCCTCGACTTGAAGCTCTACTCGACCACAAGAACCTATTCTCAATTTTCTCAAGGCTACGAATGACCGATTTGAGGGTACGGTAAATGAACATATAATATAGAGGCAAGGAAGTTAAGACCGAGCAGATAAAAGTGATGTGACCCCCGAATGAGATGTACTTATCTTGCCACAAAACTAGTCAATTTTGAAACCGCTCAAGAATGCCTGACCATGAGCTCACTCTTCTCGGGTTTGAGCCCAGATAAAACCCGAGATAAATTAATGGAAGAGTAGCAACACCATAGCCCAGATCGGCAGCCAAGAGATTAATGACCTTATTTGAAATATTTAGTCCAATCAAGCGGGACTTTGAAAAATTAATTCCCAAACCCGAAATCAATTCGAACTCCCTGAGCACAAGCTGCACATAACCTATCGAAAAGAGAGAATCAATCAAATCCAAGAATAAAATGGTGTCATCTGCGAATTGCAAATGTAATATTGAGCAATCACTGACCCGTATACCACTCAGGTTAGAGTTGAGTTCGAATTTGATGAGCAACAAATGAAATGCATCCGCGACTATTAGAAGTAGAAACAGAGACAACGAGCAACCTTGTTTAACTGCTTGGGAAGACAAAAAATCCCAAGACGGAGAAACATTAATCGGAACCAAGATAGATGAAGCTAAGTAGCCTTTAATCCACATACGAATCCGAGAACCAAAGTCCATCGAACCCAAACACTTATCAATAAAAGATCAATCAAGCTTGTCAAATGCTTATTTGAAATCAAGATAAAGAATTACGACTAGCTGTTTAGAAAGTCCAACATGGTGGATTAACTCGCCGTTATTAGAATGTTATCTAGGATTTTGTTGTCCTAAATGAAAGCGCTTTGTATATCACTTATTGGAGACTGTGCATCTTCAACCTCCTAACTAGTAATTTTGCGACGATCTTGTATGGAGCTAACACGAGACTAATAGGGCGATAATCATTAAAACCTTGAAGAGTTTGAATTTTCGTGATTAACACGAGGAACGCCGAATTCAAAACCTTCATAAATTTACCATTGGAGTAGAAACTATGCGCAAAAGATAGCAAGTCGGATTTCACAATGTTCCAACATGCTTGAAAAAATAGCATACTATATCCATCTGGTCCCGGGGCATGCAAACCGTTACATGCAAAAATTGTCATTAGTAACTCGGCTAGGGAGAACTGATCATCCATATCCAAACTAATAGATGTCAAAACCTTCTTGAAATCAATGGAGGGGAAAATAGGCTGGTTCGAGACGGAACAAGATAATCTGTCCATGAAAAATGAACGAGCTAAATCTTTGACCTCATTTGGTAGAGAGAGATCCATGAACCCGAATGCAAAACCCCAGAAATAAAATTTTTTGATTGACAAATTGATGGACATACATGAAAAAAACCCATGTTTTTATCACCCTCCGATAACCATCGATGAGGGAATTTTTGGCACCAAAGCGATGCCAAGTCTCGTGAACGAGCATGAAACTCCGAAATAAAAGTTGACCGAGAGAGGTCCTCGGCCTGAGAAAGAGGGCGGGCTTCCTAGACTATGTTAAGTGCATTAATGCGGGACTCGATATCGGGAACAATGTGGTCTAGCCTCCCAAAAACCTCATCATTCCAAGACTTTAAGACGACTTTGAGAAGTGCCAATTTCTCTACAAATGGAAACACGGTTGCCCCGGGACATGAAAAGAATCCCATGCTACCCTAGCAGTATCAATAAATGAATCATGAATAACCCAATAGTTAAGAAAGTTGATTGTCTCAATAGCTAGCCAAAAAGGACAGTGAACCGAACAACCACACGGAAGACCTGACCGTGTCAATAGATTGAGAAACATAGGCTAGCATGGAGAAAAAAGAACCCGGTCAATTTGACTAGCAGCGGATTGCGAACCATACCACGTGTACAAGCGACCACAGAGCAGAATATTTAACAGGGTTAATTGCAGTTTACTACCCTATAGTTGACACATTTTGCAATGGGTTGCCCTATACTTTTTTTTGTAACTTTGCAATGCCCTATACTTTCATGAGCTCTTTACGTCCCTTTAAACTAACAGAATATACCGGAATATGCCAAAATCGTGTCATGTGCACTGTACATTTTAATTTTTTTCTTTCAAAATGGCACAAATGCCCTTGTCTTAATTGCAGTTTACTACCTTATAATTGACACATTTTGCAATGGGCTACCCTTATCTTTTTTTATTTATTTAACTTTGCAGTACACTTATCTTTCATCCGCTCTTTCCGTTGCCAAAAAATTTTCCAGAGAGTTTCTCGATTTCTCCAACTAGGTTTCTTAATTTATGGGTTTTTTCATCTGGGTTTCTTTATTTCTCCTCCAATTTCACATTCAAAACTCAAAATCCAATAAAAAATCTCCAATCTTTTCTTATGGGTTTCTTCATTTTCTAATTCAAACTCACATTCCAAGTTTTAAAAAATCAGTTAAAGCATCTATTTCTTATTCAAATTCACATTTCATACTAAAAAAAATTCAATCCAAAGCTCCAGACCTGGTTTCAACAGTGGCAATGGAGAAGAAGAACAATTAGAGGTATTTTGGACATTTAAAATTTTAACGGATGGAAAATGGACAGAAAGAGCTCATGAAAGTATAAGGTAGGGTAAATTGCAGTAAACCCCTATGGAGTTAGAACATTTTGCACAAAACCCACCTCAGATATTATCTTAAGCAAAAAACCACCAAAACTTGCAAAAAATATTTTATGTTATAACACCATTAGTCTAATAAACAAAATGACTAAACTACCCCTAATTTAGCCAAACAAGTACAGACAAACAGGTCATTAAGCTTGAATTTAGAAAAAAAAAAAAAGATGAACATCCGCCGAAAATTGGTTTGATTTGGTTTTAGTTTTAATTGTTTGGTCATTAAAAAAATTACACATCATGTGCACATCACATGATGTATTTCGTCACATTTTTCATCCAAATTAACGGAATTGTAAGTACTGGTAGGTTTTTTGCTTAAACTGATCTCCGAGGTGGGTTTTGTGCAAAATGTGCCAAACCCATAGGGGTTTACTTCAATTTGCCCTATAAGGTACTGTAAAGTTACAAAAAAAAAAGTATAGGGCAACCGATTGCGAAAGGTGCCAATTATAGGGCAGTAAATTGCAATTGACCCTATGTAATAATAAAGAGTCGTCAGTGAACCTGTGAAAGGCCTCTATGCTAGCAGTATCTACCATACCAAACTACCTTTCAGAAGGCCGTTATCAAGGAATGAAGTTTTTCCAATAGTACGACCTTCTCGGTAGCAGATTGGCGGCATAGACATTGATTACAAAACAATTATATTCAAAGGTAGCCCAATAGCCCGAGAGAACAATGAAGTGTCAATCAATTGTACTAGAGAGGAGATTAAAAATTGACGAGTCCCATAAACAAATTAAATCTCCAGAGAGTCCCACAGACGAATATAAACAATACCGAATATTGGAACCGGACCAGACACTATTGTAGACAAAAGATGAGAAAACTTGAGCTTTACTTTCTTGAAAGAAAACTATACCCAACTTTAATGATCTAATGAGAGACTTTAAATCGTCTCCCTTATGAAACGTTGCGTACCCACACAGGTTCTAAGACAACAAGCCCACGACGTGAGGCGATGCCAATAATGTAATCAAGTCTTTTGATGTGCAGCCTTAGAAATCCTTAGCTACTCAACGAGCTCCGCCTCTGACCTTTTAGCTTATATACCTAACCCTTTACATAAATTCCAAAGGACGTCAGCCGATTTAGTCGGTGATAGATCACCTCGGCCCGATAGTGGTAGTTGTGAAATGACATGAGGAAGAGTTGTTGGACGAGGTCTTACAATAAGCTTCCCTAGACGAGGATGAGTATGGAGCAACATGACAGATGATATCTCGTATTTTATACGAGATTCTAATCCTAAATTCTGGCTATTCTAGAGCTTTTTACCCGGTTTTAATTATTATTCCATCATGTTTTGCCATATTTATGCTTAAACGTTGGGAATTAGGTTATGTGGTGATTTTGAGGCTATTTAGGTTTGTTTTCAGTCTTGTTTTACTTTGTTCATGAGATTATGAGCTTATATGTGACATATATGATGTAGGGTGTGTTTAGTGTTGTGAATTTCAGGTACTCGGATCATATATAGCATGGAAGGGAGCTAAATTTGGAACAAAAGTGGATAAGAAGTGAAACACCAAAATTTCCGCGGCAATTCTTATAACTGCCACAACAACTCTCATTAAAAGTCAAATTGCCGCAGCAACTCTAAAAAATGTCGCGACAAACTGGTCAAGGAGCAGAATTCTGTATTTTAGCCTATTTCAACTACGTTCAAGAATCATAACACAACGAGGACACATTAGAGAGTACGACAACCAAGGAGGACGAATTGGAAAAAACGGCAGCAAGGGAGAACGACCAAGTAGGAGGAAAACAGACATTCTTCGTAGGTTTTTGGATTTTTATGGTTTGTATTGATAGTTTTTGGGATTTCGGATTGGACTTGATGTTTTTATGTTCACTTTTGGATTGCTTTTGTTCTTTGATGATCATGAATAACTAAATCCCCATTCTTGGGGTGTGGATTGCTTGTTAGGATGATTTGGTGATTTATTTTGGTTAATAAAGTATATGGATTTTC
>JAYMTA010003379.1:0-14364 GCA_036897625.1 Pelargonium cotyledonis | reverse complement strand
GGCACACACAATGGACTTTGGCGCCGCCGAGCGACGTTAGATGTCGCCGACGACCTCGGAGGCGACCATTGGTGTTAGGCGCGCCCACGATGGACTTGGGTGCTGCCAAGCGACGTTGGATGTCGCCGACGGCCTCGGAGTCGGAGGCGACCATTAGCGTTGGGCGCGCACGATGGTCGCCTCAGAGGCGGTCCCATGGGTTGGCCCGGTGCCTTGAAAATGCGACTTCGGGTCGGGATTCATAATTGATGAGCTTGGCGACATGACACTCGGGCGCCATGCGTTGTTTTTGTATTTGCTTTTAAACTTGTGATTTTTGAGATAGAATCAATATATATTTTTTATTACCGTCAAACTAACTCGATGTCAATACATCGACTAGTTTGTGTGCACCTCTTCATAATATAATTTAATCATTGAGCCCAAGATATTGCTCCCGCTTACGGGAGTGACAAATCATAATTTAATCATTTAAAACATTCTAATTAATTCGTGATATTGTTCCCACTTATGTGTCTTGTCAACATCGTCAAACTTACACAATAAAAAATACTGGTTTTGTTGTCCACATTGTAAGGTAGGAGACTAACGGTTCTCACTCAAACCCTGAGTTTTTGAGATCTTCAATCCCATGATTCTAGACGTGAAAGGACAGAACACATTATTAAGTTGAAATTAATGTATGAACACTAAAATTTACCTCGAGTCTTTGGAGTTTCAAAGCACTACAATCTTAAGAGAATTTTGAAAGACAAACGTGAAGTGAAATGTGTAGAGATCAAATTCATATCTCCATGTAAGGAGTGGATATTTATGCTAACATTAGCCGATAGCTAGCATGTCATCGTGTGATATGGATTGCCTTTTGGGCATACTCTTCCCCAGCACCCGGTTAAGCTGCGAGAGATCCACTTACCTATCACGCGTAATGGAAGGCAACCTAAGCCACATGAACATTTACCATGGATTGCCTTTTGGGCATACTCTTCCCCACCACCTGGTTAAGCTGCAAGAGATCCACTTACCTATCACGCGTAATGGAAGGCAACCTAAGCCGTGTGAACATTTACCATCATGACGTGACTTCCTAAAGATTGTTCGATGGAGGCAAGCGCATGTTATTTTTTTCTTTTTGATAAACGAGCGTACCAACTGAGACCCGAACCTGAGACCTCTAGTAAAGCAAACAACTTAAACCAATTGCTCTAATGATAGTTGGTAGCGCATATTTTCTTAGACATTTAGTATTACAACAAATGTCTTATCGTGGTTAAGACTTGAGAGTGTAGAATCCTCATGGGCATAGCTTCCTAGAGAGTGTAACCTCCTTACATGCGAAAATGAACTAGCCTGCCCCACTAGAAGAAAGTCATTGTATTTTGACAATAATTTCATGAAATTTTTTTGTCTAAATTTATTGATGGAAGCAACTCCATAAGATATTTCTAACTACAAGATACCCTAAGGTAGTAAGAATCGTTGATAAGGATCTTGTTTTAGCGAAAATATCATAAAAATTGGTGGTGGATGTAGGGGTGGGAACACAGCAGGAAGTATTGTGAAGTTATTAGATTGACGTCATTATCCGACATACCCCATTTGACAAACCGTTTTTCACAGCCAAAAAAATAGTAAGAAAAGCCATCAAATGACGGAATATTCTCTCAATTTTTGTTCTATCTGACATTTTCCTGACATGACAATTTTGTCAAAAGGAATGTCATTAACCTACGAAGGAAATTCAACACTTCCAATAAAATTCGATCAAAACTCAGCTACTTTCATATAGTGCCTGCAAGAGTGCGGCTAATTTCCCCGCGGGTACGAGCATACTAATCCCTACAGGTGTAGGGTTAAAGAATGTGGTTTCAAAAAAGAGCTTCTAAGAAGAGATTCATATCATACCCCTAGTGTTGGTGGCATCTCCTTCAACTATAACCTTCTTATTAAGGATTGAGTATAGAAAAAACGTGGTTTTAACACAATTGCATAATAATGAAGACAAGTAAGCATTGAATACTTAGTAGCATGGTATAATTGTGATTAGAGAGAGAGAGAGAGAGAGAGAGTTCAATAATAATGTACATTTTCATTGTATAATGGAACTTGACCACATATACAAAACACTGGATTTATCAATCTTAACTTCACTTTTCTTACTATGGACAACACAACAATAATACAAGACTGTTGCCGACTATGATTCATAAATCTGCAAATGCAATGGATCGATATTTTGCTTATTCAGCCAAACCAACGAGAATATGTCATCGCTCGATGAATTTGTCAAGACAAATTGTATAGGCTGCTAAATACTTTATTGAGACTCCATACTCACATGCGTATAATTTCACACACCGTTTGAATCCTCAAAATTGACTTAGAATTCTAAATTTCAGTCAAATCCAATAGGATTCAAAACATTCTAACCATATGAGATTTCAAATGACAACTGGTCATCTAAAATCCTATCATTTCTCGAACGTCATATTTATAACTGAAATACAACATTTAAAATCTCAAATTTCAAGTCATAGAATCCAATAGACTCCATCTGACAACCAGGCCAACAAAATACTGGCGTTGTCTAATACATGTTCACGGTTTTGTTTTTCTGGTACTTCTACATGCTAATGTTTTTTTCTTTTCTTTTCTGGTACTTGTGTCAAAAAGATGGAAAAGCAGTACACACATTAGGGCCAGAAATGACATTTTTATCATCCAAGTAAGTTCCAAGAAATACAAAATTTTGGCATCACTTCTTTAATGGAAAACCTAATTATGATTACAAGGTCTAATGAAACTATGAAAGACAACACAAATGCATGCAATTTCTCATCCATACATGTCCGCAAGGTAAGTAATTGGCCGAGACACCATCGCTTTGGCCATCAACTATTTGGGACAGTATTCAATATATACACGGAATCATTTTGGGTAGAATCAGCGTACCTAATTAAGTATCGACCCTATCAGTTCCATTGCCTTCTCTGCTCTCTGAGTTGAACTCCACTCGTGAGATGAAGCTCATTAAGGTCTTTGTTGCTTGGCCAACAGCACGTGTAGTCTTCTTTGCAGCCCCGGCAACAACAGGTTGCAAAGATGCAATTGGCTGGCTTGCCCTCTCTTGGATCATTGCTAAATATGTACAAACAAATAAATGAATAATCTTACAGGAAGAGATGCAGAAAATAGTAGGAGAAATTACAAATATCTCTTTTGCACATGATTACTCCCAACTTATTTTCACGACACAAAACTACGTATACATTTTTTATGACAAATAATCATTACATTAATCATAATTAGGATAATATTATGTTACTGGACCATGAGCAAGTCCCATGTAATATACTATGATAAAATTTTCCAGATTTAAGCAAATTAAAATAAATTCTGATGAAACTTTCCCGTTTCTGGTGATTTGATGCAAGGGTGAATCATAATACAAAAGAGTAATTTTGGGAGTTTATGAGACTAACTTGCACTGGATCTTTGTTCAAAAAAAAAAAAAAAAACTTGTACTGGATCTAACAGAATACTCCGTTAAATATGACTGACAAACTGGGTTGGAAAAGTTAAAGATAGTCATGTCGTGAAAAAGAAAAAAACGATTAGATAGTTGTGTTGCAAAAATAGTCAGGATAATCATGTGCAAAAGGGAGACGGTTCAAGAGAGGTATATGCAATTTCTCCAAAATATTAAGTCCAACTCCGAGAGAGAGAGAGAGAGAGAGAGAGAGAGAGAGAGAGAGAGACGTACAAACAGTTTGGTGATGAGCAAGTGAACCAATTTGTCGGATTCCAGCTTCAGCCGTTCGCACAGCTTGAGCAGATTTATTGACCCCATCAGCAATCTCTTGGCTGAGTGACAATTTAAATCATATTACACTTGGAAGCAGCATGTACATTTTTCTTGAGAAAGAACCGGTTAATAAAATATGGAAAACAGAAGAAGCAATATGATAAATAGGAATTATAGTCTTGAACAGCAAGACGATTAGTCAACCTACATTGCACAAGTCCAGAGACAGACATACATATGCCACCCAAAATTAAGTCCTAGAAATTTTATTGAAGAAAAGATGAGAGTTGTATGACCAAAGTCACAGGCTTCTATTAGCCACCTACTTCCATATAAACTCAGTATGTTATCAAGTTAGACAAATATTTACACTGCTCTGCAGAAAATAGATGATGATGATGATGACGACCTGATGTTCTAGTTCAAAACTTTAAATATCACAACCGGACATAGTGGAATTCACAGGCTTCACTTTTAAGCTGCTTAATTGAAACTAGCATAGACTCTCTACCTAGCTAGTACTAAAAGTGTTGAATTTTTAATAATTAGACTACACATAATGGTTTGAGCTTCCACTACTAAAAAGTCCACATTCTTAGAAGGGTTTCACTTGCAAAATGTAGCCATTTTATCTTATATTTCACCAATATGGGATTCCTTAACACTCCCCTTGACGTGCAGGCTGGATAAGAAATATGGGTTTGGGTCCGGGCCTGCGCATGGATCAGTAGACATAAACCAAGAGTATCACTTAACAAAAAGAAAGCCCACATACGCTGCTTTGATTTCCTGAATAAGACCATAGCTTGTCTTCATAATATTCACCCACGATCCCGAGTTTTCTCATCATGGTTATTGGTATTGGTTATATGGTACTATACATATCACGATAATTGGTACACATCGGTTGGTTGAACCACTGGAGTGTTTGTATCAGTTGTTGAACCGTATGTGTAGAATTGAATCAATACAAATCGCACTGTTCCCAACAGTTCATCAAGTTCACAAAATCAGGCTTCACTAATGATTGAGTCTTAAATCCTTATCTAGCATATCAAGATCATATATAAGTTATTAGGCTTATGAATGAGTAAAATACGTATTTTCTTTGTTTCTTTTCACTTACACGCCCAATTCAATCGATGATAACTAGGTTCCAGAACTATTACTATTTCAAATTTCATTTGGTTAGGATTTGGAATATGAAGAATCTATCATCTGCACAACTAAAATAAAGAAGGGAGGCAGAGAACATATTGAAAAATTAATATTATACTAAAAATGGGTAATAATCATATACTAAAATTAATACATATGAAGGTGTAAGGAACCAATTAAACTAAAAGCTTAAACCTAATATTTGAAGGCCCAATATTAGTTTTATACTCTAACACGCCCCCTCACGTGCAAGCCCATTTGTTGCTTTGCACGTGGCCCATGCACAGGTCCACTAAAAGCTCTGATACCATATAAAGAACCAATTCAACTAAAAGTTTAAGCTGATAGTTGAAGGCCCAATATTTGTTTTACACTCTAACAGAAGGAAAGTAATGACATCTATCTACCTAACTATATATATCTCAAATTTTTAAAAACAAATTATGAACCATACGATTCAAGGTTCAAAATTCAGCTCTAATGATTGACGATATGAACCTCAATTCGAAAACCATTTTCTTTTATAGAAACTGCGCTGTATATTTATTCTTGGCATCAAGTTACATCTTGTCAACATCAGCGGCAGACAAGACAATTCACAAATTCTACTTGCATGCAACAAATATCACTCAACATAAATAGGAAAGTCAGGGCAGCATGAAATAACATACAAGAACTTTTATTGAGCTTTAACAAAAGTATATAATGCAGCAACACTTAATTATACTTGCTCAAACCAAATTAAACTTCAATATGCAGTTAATGCAACAAATATCACAAAGAAGATTAAAAAAAAAAAAAGAATTGAGAGTAAGAGGATTAGCATGTACGGATCAATGCAACACAGAGACAATTTCTTAGAGACACTCTGGTCTGAGATGAATCTTCAGTGTAGTGTAACCATGAATTACATTTGGTGTATCAGTCGTAAATTTTTTCACTACATATTATTGCAATCAACTAATCAACTACAAGTTTAACTACTCAAATTTTAACCGATGTAAGCAATTCGATAGTGATCAGTTAGTGTTCCAGAAACTTCTAGAATGGTGTAATAGAAACAAAGATTATCCTAATAATAAGTCAACATAAATAGATGAGCATGAAAGTAGAAGCCCCTGGCCAATAACCTAAGAAGACTTTACTTTCTTTTCAAAATATTATAAATATCTAAAGAAGACTTTTAACTTTATATTTCAAAAATATACATTTTTTTTGCTCAAAAATAACACATAATTCGCGTGCGATGTCGTAGTTATATTTTTAATTTTTAATTGTATGATTCGCACGTCTGATACGTATCAGCAGTGTGTCAGGAGCGAATCATGTCCGACACCGACTCTCTCTTTGCTTAGCGTGTCAGTGCTTCATAGTTGACCATGAAATAATCCACAATTTGTGCTTTCTTTTCCTATCAAAACAGTATAAATGAATATTCCAGAAATCTTATAGCTAGCAACATTATGATGAACAAAATTCAATTAGGGAGGTCAAAACTATCTTATCAAAAATGATTTCGATACCAACTGGTTCTCCTTGGCTGCATATTTTATAGACCATATGAGTTGCTCTTAACAATTAAAACTAATTTGGCCAATCCATTAAGCATGATCATGGAGTGTTTTAGGAGATTAAGAAGCTTAAATCTATCCAAATACACAGCAGGTGTAAATAACATAATTTATGTGCAAATGCAAGTTTACTACATAATCTCAAGAGCAATCAATAACAAAATAAACCTTATAGATGTTTTCAATTTCCATATTAACTTAATCAACGATTCTTGCTAGTAAATGTCACTACTATCCTTGCACTCATATTTAGTATTTTGTACTGAAGTGCATTGAATGGTCTAACAAGGTGGAGTCGTTGAACTTTTTTAAATATAGTGATATACTCAACCACGTCCAACAAATACTACAAGTTAAAAGAAGAAGAAAAAATCTAGCCACCAAGCTAAATCATTTGTATACCCATTCAACTCTGGAAATCAGCACATAAGCTCCTACAAAACTTCTTCTTGCATTTCATTTGAGATTTTATTCGCACATATGACACTCTATTGAAGGGAGTTCTTTTCTTTTGGTTTTATTAAGGAGTTTATGTATGCTATGCAAAATGCAAGCACATTAAATAATGAAAGAAAACGATTATTACCTTAGATCACTTAGTTCTAGAGTAAGATCACTGATTTCCATGCCGGAAAGCCTGATTGCAGCCATCGTACTGGGGAGTTCCTCACGAGCTGTATCTGCTAGCTTTGAAAGAGATGTTGCTGCTCTAGCCATTGCCTGCACGGTATATAATAAAATAAAATAAAAACATAAATGAATTGATACTAATATGCCAATTAGAGAGAGGATTTTGTAACTTCAATGGCTGCAGTATAAAGATGAGATATATGAATATGCAAGTCTCAAGCTCTTATTAAGAATAAAATGTATTGAGTGAAGAACATTTGCCTTTGCTAATATTTTATTGACTAGTACTGAGATTTCAGATTGATCAAATTATGATTCTATTTATGTTTAACATCGTAACAAACCAAGTTGGAAAAAAATATAAAAAATAAAAAAGTTAAAGAGAGAGAGAGAGAGTTAAATATGCAGCTGTGTAAAGGGTGGAAGCTGCGTATTTGTAGCATCTGCCTTAAAGAAAATGTAGGAGCCATCTTAAGGGTTGCAACTAAAAAAATGGTGCATATTGAAGTGTTGTTGAGCAAACCAACCTCAAATTCTATTATATTTTCAATAATTCCAGGAGAAGAGACACAACCAGAAAAACCTAGTTACAAACCCAAGGTCATTCACTTGAAAAAGGTTTAAAATGCTGGAATTGATTCCATGTATAGATACACAAATTGAATCATGTCTGATTTATGAATTCAACAAAATCCGTTGGTTACTGAGTCAGCATATCAGAGCTTCATAAGATATTACAAGTTTGATCTCTCTTTATACATAAGTCCAAGCCAGCAAGACCAGTTTACTAGAGAGAGAAGGAAGCATCTAACTATATAAGGCACAATGACTTTCTCATATGAGAGATGAGTCAAGTCCTACATTAATTTATAACCAATGTGGTACCAAGTACCAGCATCAAAGTTCACTTATGGAACATAGAAGGGTAGCAAGAAAAACTCCTCTTGAGACTAATCATTTGAGGGAGTTTCCTTCCTTTACAGAAATCAAAAGATCTCGAAAGTCACCAACTTCTTGAAGTTCCCAATTTCACAACCTCACACAAACTAATCAAAAGTAACTCATCCAGGGAGGAATATGACACCCTATGTTTCTTGTCTCATAATGCATTAGCTTTACACTTGAACCTCATCTTCCATTTTCAACGTATTGGTTGAGTAATGGAGCGTTTAAAGAAAGAAATCCAGATTCTTTCACAAGTAAACCTAAACTCTTTATCCATATTTTAAGTCATCAAAAGATCCTGTTTAATTTAAGTACATACTTGTAGTTTCATGAATGAGAAGTAGAAGGTTTGAAAATTTCCCAAATTTATTTCAAGAAAGTTTTTATTCATACTTCTCTAAAACATACTAAATACCTCTAGGAAACCAGAAAAGAATACTAAATACCTCTAGGAAACCAGAAAAGAATGTGTTTGAGAGGAAGTTCTAAATGAGTAGGCTGAGCTGGTATGATATAACAAATTTTTGTTTCAGAAGTAATAGCACTCATCCTCCTTTAAAGATGTATTAGCCCCACACATATATCTTGTTAAAACAAACCACAAGAGTGAAAAATGACGATCTAATATAAGTCCCTAATTGTTAGAATTTGTGATCTTTAACAACGGGTGGTTGCTCTATTTTCGTCATAGAATGAGTATTCAATTCAACTTCAATGAAGTCAGAATAGTTCCATTCATTTTTATACTACTCCATAGATGCAAAATTGAATTGGATTTGGGTAAAAATCTGTTGGGTGTTTGGTGTGGAGGAGAAGAGGGGTTATGAGAAAAGGGATGGCCCTGACCTCCTAGCGAACAAAAGGGAATAAATTAGATGTGAACTCAAATAACTTCCAAAGATTGTTATAATAATCTTAAGACCCTTGTTAGTGGCCAAATAAAGAATCAAACCCCTCCCCACTGTATAAAATATCCAAGCAACTGTGTTTATACTGTCTATTTACTTCAATCTCTATCGATTATCTTTATTAGGCTTGTAGCTTCTTTCAAAATCAGTTTCAGAAAACAAAAAATGAAACTAGGTTTCATAATTTAAAATAAAAATAAAGTAAAAGTAAATAAATAAAACATTATATGTTGTACCTTTTACACGTGAAATATGCTCAAGTTTTGCAGCAAACGCACAGTAACACAATATGAATCTAGACAACCTTACCAAGATCATAGTAACTAATCCCATCAAGAATTTTTTTGTAGCATCTGAACTAAACCTATAACTCATTGTATAATCTGGTTTGGAAGTTAATAATTAAGGTTTGAAAGTTTAAAAGAAATAAAACACAATAGATAGTTTTGAACATAACTTTGTTTAGCATAGATCAATAATGACATAAAATTCGTTTTTCACTTCTACATTATTGCAAGATAGTATTGAAAGGAGAAGCTTGTTAATGAATCGTACATAGGAGAAGCATTTAACAATATTGATGACATTGCTTTATTATAAAATTCTTCATCATTGATGGCATGATAATGAAAAAGCTCATTAACCAAAGGTAATATGGTAAAAATCTAGCCAATGTAGCAAAACCATAAGACTTCAATTGTTGGAAGAAATGAACATTAAAATGAATATTTTTATTCCGTAACAAGGAGCAGAAAGAACTAGGGCACTTGAAGTTTTGGGACAACAAACAACTATTATCTTCTTGAAGCTATATATAGAAGTAGACTTCTGGTATAGGTAGGCAAGATGTACTCATTTAAAAATTAATATCGTCTTCTTTTTCTCTATCTTAGTAATCCTACCTCATAACTCTTAAGTATATCTTCTAAGATTACTACTCTAGACTTTCTCTTCTTCTCATGTTCTACTCCCCCATCCAAAAATTAGAGGCCTTTTCCTTTCTTTTTTTTTTTTTTTTTTTTTTTTTTGTAAAAATTAAGGATAAATTAGTGAGTACAACACTCTCTCTCCTATACCGCACCCCTCATATTGTTGTAACAAAACAAGGGATTCTAACTAACTTACCTTAGGATATTGTTGGTAATCCATACATTACTTACTACTATAGATAAAAATAAAAATAAAAATAAAAAGTGGACATTCATTTCATGAGAGAGAGTAATATTTCTTAGCATTGATATGAATATAGAAAGTGTCATATTTCCATGCATGTTATGTCAGCCATCTTGAAGTAATTATTGAAATTGTAATTTCATGAGACCCATTGAATTTTCAAGCAATCAGTGAGTAACACACATCTCTACTCCACAATTGACTCACATATAGTGTAGGCACCGCCGCAACAACCAGGCTGGTAAAGGCCACAGAAGTCTGCACAAAATCATTCAAAGTTCAAACCATCAAATTCAGTTCAAAACTAGAATCACTGAAATAGCTCAAAATAAAGTAAGAGCCAATAAGGACAGCAAGGATCAAAATACACAAACTGAACCATCATACCGTGGCAGCAATGAAGGCGAGCAGAAAAAAAGCTTGATCGCTCAATGGCAATTTGCTGGCTGGGGCAACGTACGGAGGAACACTGGGGACCCCAACCTGCACATTCCATTTAACCTCCTCTTCTTCAACAACAAAAGACTCGCTCGAGGTCTCTGCGGGGTCAGAGCTGGAAGTGGTGAATTGGGCGGAATCAGAAGGCTTGGCGGAGATAGCGAAGAGACGAGCGGGTCTGAATTGAGGATTAGGTTTGAAATTGGAAGTTTTGAGGAAGAAATTGAAGTTCCTTGGGAACGAAGATGGAGCAAAGACATGAGAGGAGGAAGAAGAAGAAGAAGAAACGAGAGCAGATTCCATATTTTGGGAATTCTGGAGAGTGACAGTGAGGAACTGGAAGAACCGAGAGAGTGCAAAATGAAGCCACCCAGAGAGTGTGTTGAGCTGATTTTTTTTTTTTTTAAATGGTTTCTTTCAAATTATTGATCTTTATAACCCCGTTCGGTTTCTATGTTTAGCCCTTAATTAGTGTCTGTTTTATTTTTTTTTTTTACCCTTATAAGACTGGTTAGTACAAGTCATGTTGTGTACTATTGAAGACATGTCAATCTGTTATCTCATAATAATTGTCACACAGATATGTCATGTTAGCGTATTTACACTTTACATTTAAACGTTGTGTTTTGTTAATTCAATTGCAGTTGGTTTTGTTATGTCCATGTGGCAATTTTTATGATCTTGCATGATGACATGTCTTATATAGTTGACGTGAGGCAATTTGACCTATAATGATCGGTTAATTAATGGTAATATTTATATATTCAATGCAATGGTTCAAATAAAGCAAAACTCTATTCAGGGGTGAAACATTTTGGTTTAGTTAAATTTTGGAGCAATATAGTAGTAACATGAGAGAGATGAGTATGCTTTAAAGAAAATATAATTTAAAGTGAGACACTAAAGAAGTAACAAATTCTTTTTTGTAATTCACTATCTTCGACTAAACATAGATTAAATGACTGATTAGCCAATGAGACACAAGTTTAACCAGATGTCATCTTTTAGTTGTTACGGCAGAGATACTCCTTATTGTTGTGCTCCCGTTTTTGTCTTCTCATGAGTATCTAATCTTGCAAAACAATGCTTCTACGTATTGAATCCTCTTTGATAACTAGTTAGAATCTCGGGTTGAAAAAAATTCTCAATTTTCGGATATAGTAAAGTGAATGTGTCTCCTTGCTATTAGTGTTTGCCTATTTATAGCAAATACTATATCCGTTTGAAATTAAATGTCGTTTTAGAGTCCAATTTTAATACTATTTTAAGTGAATCTGTCGTTCCACCAGATGTCACCTTTTAATTGTATAGTTATTACTATTAGCAATTATTATTAACTAATGATCAAATTTTTGTAACCGACGGTAAATGAAATGTCATTTGAGATAGAAGCAAGTAAATTGCTCCAAATTGTTAAATTTGATGAGGTGATAACTTCTCATGCATCCTCACCAATTTTAACACATATATATGTAGATTTATCATCATTCTCGTCCCCCACGTGGGGACTATTTTATTCCACATCATCACCCTCATTATTTCTTTAAGCGTGGATTCTTCGTCCCACATAGGACGAATATTTGCAGGTTGAGACTTTTTCTCATGTCACATCATCCCTAATCTGATACAAAAACAAAATTAGTCGAGTCACTTTTAGAGTTCTCGCTATTATAAAAGGACTCATATTTGGTCCCTCATCCTAAATACTCAATCGTGGTCATATTTTAGGAGTCTCAATGTGTTTAAGAAAATTCAATTTGTCCTCAAACCATTAAGACAATCAAATTTGACATGACAATTGAGAGGGTGAAGAATAAGCATAACTATTTACTCACTCCATCATCGAGGACCCAAACTATGCATGATTTTATGAAACACAAGAGGTCGACATGTCGTATTACAACAACACAAAAACAATAAAATAATGACATACAAAATTGAAAATGGTTCAAAGCATAACTACAAAAACAGGATAATAAAAACTTTAATAAATTCGTTACTACAGTTACCAATCAAAGAAAAGTTAAAGGATATACACCGAAAACATCCTTGTATTTGACACTTTTTGCAACGGACTACCCTGAATTTTGTTTAGTAACTTTTAGCTACCTATTTTTTATTTTGGATGCGTAAGCCATTCCATCCAAAAATGGGCGGAATATTCAGAAAATGAACATGTGATGTGTACATGACTGAAAATAAATTAAAATGACAATTTTACACTTATTCTTCATTGGTCAAGTATAAGTTCATGAATCTTCGCTGAAAAATTCAAAGTTTCACAAATCTAATACAAATCCAACAAAAAACTAACACGAACACAACACAAATCCAACCCAAATCCAAAATTTGATCAACCAACACAAATCCAATCCAAACTCAAAATTTGTTCAACCAACACTTATCTAACACAAACTCAACACAAACACAACACAAATCAAATACAAACCCTAACATTCGACTAGTTGAAATACCTCGGGTTCATGTAGAAAAGAGAGTTAAGTAATAAATTTTATAATCTTATTTTGTAGCATACTGCGCAGAGTAGTTGAAACGTTGTACTTTTAACTACAAAATGACAAGGGAATCTGACATAATGCCTCACCCAACAAAAGTATGGTATGTTTACTGCCATCGGCTGGTCTTGACACTTCCCAACCAATAGGAGTAGGAGACAAGTGTAAGAGACAAGATCGACAAAACACCAAAAATATCACATAGCTCAACATTAGAGGAGCTTGTTCAAGCCAACTTTACAAACCACCGACAAAGTCGCTTGCTCAATTAATCCGTATATGGACGTTAAATAAAGAGTTTTGGGATTGATACCCACACGAGTATAGTAACAAGGGTGTTTAGACAAGATGCGTCATACTACCTCACAAAATAATGAGTTTTGTGTCTTTTAGTTAAGTGTATAAAAGTCATTTAGCAATTTTCCTTATAGAGATGAAGTGAAGATTACCAAGGTCTTCTAGACTTTGAGATCGATCCTTGGCCAACTTAGTGTTATACTCAAAGTGACTCTCGGCAGTCTAGGAATGCGGGAGGGCAGGATCTAAAAACATAAAAAAAAATCAACCAAAAACAATAAGATGGCAACCATAAACGGATAAAGACAGGAATGGAAAAATTTTTACCTGACCATTGTTATTCGGCAGGAGGACAGTGTTTGGCGACACCGGGCTCCAAGCAGTGTGGACATTGATCAGGAAAAATTGGGTGTGAAAGTGAACCATGAAACCTCCACAGATGGTTTTGACGATTCGGGATCAAGAATAATAGATGTTTAATATCACCTCGAGGCTTCCTACGAGCCCCAGAGTAAAGCTAAACGTCATCGCGAAAGAGAAAATCAAGGTTGTATGCTCGATCCAAGTCGAGCAACCTTTCCAAAACCTGCTGGGATCACGGTCTGCGGCACTCGTCAAATCATCACGCTGCTGCTTGTACCACTGGGTCTCGCTGATTGGGATTAGTTTTCGGGGAACGTTCCAGCTCAAGCGGGAAGTCAAATATATATGAGAAGCAGAAGATGTTTTGACTGACAAAGCAGGGTCTTCAAATAAGCGTCGTTTACCCTGAATAGCTTTCAAAGCAACAATTTCTGAGGATTTCTTGTAGGCTTTCCAAAACAGTAGGAAAGCCCCGAGAGTGGGTTCTTTCCCAGAGAGGCGACAGAGAATAACGAAGCAAACTGCTTTCTTCAGATGCTCGGGAGCCCTGCTCTCACGGT
>JAYMTA010003378.1:0-14365 GCA_036897625.1 Pelargonium cotyledonis | reverse complement strand
CCGTTGGTGAAAGACGCCTTGAACTGGAGGATGATCTCCTCGTCGGTGAGAGAGAGGGAGAGGTTGAGGACGGTGATGAGGTAAACGAAGAAAGAGAGACGAACAGCGGCGGCCATTGCCGAGCCCGGGAACGGACACGCCTGGATTGAAATGAGCCGCTGTTCGGAGAGACGGGGTGGTTCTTCTTCTCTGAGGCTTTTCTTTGGGTGGTTGTTTCGATTAATCGGTGTGTCATGTTTGGGTGTGGTGTGGGGTTTGTGTGGCTTTGACGATAGATTGGTGATGGAGCTACAAGATTTACACTTCTCTTTCTAATAATAGGATTTGCAGAGAAAGGAAAATGAGAGACACACAGTCCCGTTGAACTGGTCAATTCAGGTGGCACATTTTGCTTCCTTCCCGGACTCACACTTCACAAACCATTTATTAGTATTGGTTTATATGAACAAGTTTTGAACTTTACTATAGAAGCAAAAGTCACAGTTCAATGAGAAACATACATGATTTACATATATAATTTGAGGTTGATCTTCGGGTTTCGATTAGTCCTCCAACACTAATGTGATGTGAAAGCCTGCAAGCATATGATTTACATATCAATTATAGAACTTCTATGTTCTGTTCCAGTTTGAAATGTGATAGAGATATGAGAGGGAGTAGGACATACCGAGAAAATGTTGCAATGGCCGGGATCTGCAATGTGAGCCATCAAGTTCTCGGTCGGGCCTTTCCCTGTGTATATTGCCTGAAACCAGAAACCAACAAAGGCTAGCATTGCAAGACGCCCGTTCTTGATCTCCTTGGTCCTCAACACCATCACTGGCTCTGGGGTCCCCATGCCCCAAAACAAGGGATCAAACCAGAAGCCACCAGGGTAACCAACATCCGGGATTGGGTTCTTTTTGTGTGGAAGCTTTAAGTCGATGTCTACACACCCGGGATTTAGCATATCAGCCCATCTTCTGCCCTCTACCCAACCCATCAAGGCTAACTGCACCACAAATAAGGTTGTCGGGTCTGCAAAGTATTCTCGGGAACCAGCATCGTACCACGAATAGTTCTCGATGAAGCCTTGGCCTTCAAGCCATTCTGGAACAAGGATCCCAGTCACAGCAAGCATTGCCCATCTGCCATGCATTAACTCAGCCTGAGCAAACCATTTGAGCAACTCTGGATCAGAACCTGAAAATTCCATGCCTCTTAGAAATGAACAACATAAGAATCTACACTACGTTTCTGCATTTCAATAGTTGAGCTGAATGTTCGTCTAAATCAAATCATACCTAATCCAAGCGGGTCAAAACCAAAGTCTCCAGGAAGGCTACAAACAACAAAGAAAGAAGTTAGCATTTCCAAATAGCATAGAACCTCCCTGATCTTAAATGTACTTGTATTGGTAAAATTCCTCAGTTTTTATAGTCAATAATCAACATTATGCTTTACTTTTCTTGCTTCAAAATCAAAGCTAAGGGTAGCAAATTGGGGTTTCAATGAAAAATGATATCCCTATTCACTAAACAGAATTTCAAAATCATCCCAATGAGAATCTAATATTATGATTATACACTTGTTGTTTTATCTTACCAATCAAAGCTAATATGGCAATAAGTTACAAAACCTGGTATAGATTGTAGTGTATGAATTTCTCAAAATGGTCACAGAGACAAATTATCGAACACATTGTAAGCAATACCTGCCATCAAGCCACTCAGGAGGAGAACTACCAGGAAACCACAAAGGTCGATCGGGAGGAAGAGGTACACAGACACTGGAAGCACCTTTACCTGCATTCAACCGAGTTGTTGTTGATGGCTTGACCTGCAGTACTGGGCATGTTGCGATGGATTTTTCACACACCAATTTTCTGGGTGTTTCTCTGTTTTACAACCAAATCTATATTAGCAAAAACACATACAAAGCAAATTAAGGAGCGTATTGTGATGATGCGAAGAAGAAGAAGAAGAAGCGACCTGAGCGGAAGCGGAGTGGTTGAGAGTGATGAAGAAGCAATGGGTAGTGCCATGGAAATGGATGACCAAACTGTGAATTTTGTGCTCCCACCATGTAGGGAGGCTTATCTATGGAAGATTGATGGAGATAAAATGTATCAGCTGGCTCAAGATGGGCCAACAATATCACCCAATCACATCCCACTTTTACACGTGTGTAGGATATGGGAGGAAATATTTAACCAAGTTGCATACCTTTCATTTACTCTGGTCCAAACCAGACAGTTTCTAAACCAACCCGTAAATTTGGAGTTAACACGTTTAAATTGTTTTACTATGTTCACATTACTCCAGTCTTAAAAAAAACCGTTGTATTGCATTACACAATCTTAGTGTCATACAATAAAGATTTTATCAAAAAAAAAATCTTAGTGTTATACTATTAGGTGAGAGATACATAGATTTTAGTATTTATGATATTACATGCATGAGTGATGAGTGTGACTTCCAACCAAATAAAATACTATGTATGTATCTATGTAATGGTCAGCAACTGATTGCAATACACTACCTATCCAACAATATCATTGTGTGTGTACTCTCCTATTAATTTGGTAGGTGCTGTGCTGGCATCTGCTATAATCAATTATAATTAGGTTAGTTCCTCAGTTATGTCAACCAATAATTTCCTATTATTGCCTTTGTTTTCATTTAGATACCTACTTTTATTTTTGCCCTCTTCATTACCATTACTATAATCAAATAACTTTTGTCCTAAAATTCATATTCATTTTTCACTAACACAATTTCTTTACTTCCAAGTATAAATGTATAAATACTTTTTTTTTAATAAATGATTGCACTTTTCATTCTTAAATATCTTTCATTTTATACGGTATGAAAATGTTGTTTGTTTTGAAAACTTTATCTTGTTAGAATTCAACAGAAAAACAAATGGTGTGACAGATTTTTTAGCCACATTTTTGTTATTTCAACTATACATATTATAATATTTTATTTTACCTGTCTGTGGGTGCCTGTTCCTTACTTTTATTACACTGTTTGAGATACTCTAACTCCGATTTGGGTTGGCCTCCCTAAGATCTGGTTTATCTATGTTGTTATGAAAAAAAATATTACCAATATAAATTATATAATCATCACCTAAACTTTAACTCAAAAGGGTAAAAGCTCTTTTATCACATTACATTCCATTTTTCCTAAATTTAGGACAAAACCCAAAAAAAGAAGCAACACAATTTTCAAGTATCTTAGGAAAGTTTAGATTTTTAAACCATATTGCTAATTTATTACACGTACACATTTTTAAACCATATTGCTAATTTATTACATGAACAAGATCGGTGTGACGGAATCGAAGTCACGTGCTTCACACATGCCTGCATCTTCTTCTTCCCCAAAACACAAACACAGAGAGCGAAGAAAAGAAAAAAGAAAATCAATTTCGTAAATTTTTGAATAGAATAGAAAAAGGGGAAGGTAAGTGAATCAGTAGCCTTCCCTTCAAATGTACTCTTTGAATTCGTTACCTCACAACAAACCCTCCACCTGCTCCTGAATAGCTACGTCTCAACCAGAAGCTCCCATCTCTCATTGTCACCACCTCATTTTCCAGATTCCACCATTCAGATCTCGCCCATCAAAATCCCATCCCTGTTTCTTTAATTCCTATCTGGGTTCGCTTCAATTTCCGATCTTTTCCTCTGCATCTCATCATGGTGGAGACCACGGGTCTGGGACGCTTCCACCACCACAGGCTCGAATTCAAGCGCTGGATGCCGGCAGTCCTCTCCTCGCACAAGATTCTCTTCTCCGTCCTCTGGATCGCCGCCTTTGCGTCGGTGTTCGTCTGGCAGCGGAACATCGTCGGTGGGTTCTCTATCTTCGGCCGGGCGGTGGCTCGGCCGCTGCCCAAGCTCCGGCCGGTGACTTTCAACATCACTGATTTTGGAGGGGTTGGGGATGGGGTCACTGTGAACACGGAGGCGTTTGAGAGGGCTGTCTCTGCTATCTCCAAGCTGGGAAGGAAAGGCGGTGGCCAGCTCAATGTGCCTGCCGGGAATTGGCTTACCGGACCCTTTAATCTCACCAGTCACATGACTCTGTTTCTGGCTGAAGATGCTGTCATACTGGGAATTCAGGTGAGTTTTTTTTTTTCTTTTCTAATTTTATGTTGAATTCTAATTTGGGGTTCAAATTTTGATAATTTCATAACATACTTTAGTAACATTGTTAGTGTAGAATTAGCTGCAGCAGTAATACTCGTTTCGAGACTGATTTCATAAAGATCTTTCTTGATTAAGTAAAAGGTTGGTAGATTTTTGCTAGTATCTGTTGTAATAGTCTCGTTTAGCAATGTTGAGTGCAATGCAAGTGACTTGAGATGTGAACTGTCATTTTCTCTAGAACTTCAATTTGAGGGTATGTTGAGGTTAGTTGATATTGCAGCTGTGATTGCATGGGGAATTATGAACACAGAGGATACAAGTGGCAACTCATGGTTTCCATAACTTCCTCTGTAATGTACTAGCAGTGATCATTATGGTAACTCGCAATATGAAATTTTATCAGAGGGGAATGCCCATGTTATGTTAATGACCTACATATATGGTCTTCAGGCTGTGTTTAACCATTATCATCATTTCAGCATCTCTTTTATTGTATCCTCGTCTAGACTACTTGTAAAAGTTACAACAAATACAACAGATTACTAGCTCCCTTAAATTCACTTTCATCTACCATGATGGCATGACAGTTGTAACATTCATACTTTCTATGCAGTTGTGTTTCGAATCTAATGTTGTTGGTCTTCATTTGGGTGTATTTCCAATCTGTGCAAGCTTGTAACAGCCATATCTGCAACCCGTGTTACATCAATATTACCATCAAGTAGATGTTCAGGATACATAGTCAAGTCATTTAAGACAACTGCAAAGCTAGACTTTCTGAATAAATTATATGGTCTGGAGAACTCGTAGATATACCTACATCTGTTTCCTGAATTTTCTTCAGTCTGGACCATAGAGTAGGAGCAGATGATGAAAGGACATACATTTCAGGCATATCTGATAACCTTGCTTGTTTTATAACTAAGGCTTGCAGAATTGCTGCATATTTTGGAGACTGCCTTGTCTCTGACTTGAGTTAACATTTGTCATTCACTTACTGCCTTTTACTTTAATTTGATGTAGTTATCAATCAGTAACTTATTCTGGATCTGATATAACATTTAACAGGATGAGAAATTGTGGCCTTTGTTGCCTCCATTGCCTTCATATGGCTATGGGAGAGAGCATCCAGGACCTCGTTATGGGAGTTTAATTCACGGTCAAAATCTCAAAGATGTTGTCTTAACAGGTTAGAAAACTCACCTAATCACCTTCTTTCTCTGATGTGTTCACTTCATTTTTAAATGAGTGTCTACTTTCCAATGTTTTGTGTGTGTGTGTGTAAAAATTAAGGACAAGTTAGCTAGTGTAGTACTTTTTTCCTGTATACCCTCCTGTGCATTTAGTCTAACAAACTCAAGTGATTATGACTAGCTTATCTTAGTGATATAATGGGTAATTCACGCTTGACTAACTTCTTAAAAGGAAAGCGGACACTCATTTTGGTACAAAGGGAGTACTATGTTGCATCAAAACTTAAGCCTTGAAGTGGTGGCTAAGTAATCTTATTTTGTACAACTATGTTTTGGTTTGCAACCTCTCTGGAGACCACAGTTGCATAATCATCTTATATGACTCTAGCGTTCAATAGACGCACAAGGCCATCACTTTGTGTTGCAACTGATTGATAGGATTTCAAATTATAGGATTTTTCTTTCAGAATGTTTATTTTTCTGTATGGAGCAAATTGTTTAAATCATGCCCTAGTCAAGTAATGACACGATTTAGGTCTTTAGGGATTTCTCTTTAAAAGGAACAAAGGAGGTGGTCCAAAATCCAAATTTTACTCATCAAAATTCGACCCAAATTTCAGCCATGTCTAACATGACACCTTTCTCTCTCCCCAGAGGTTCCAACTTTATTTCATTAAAGTCCTTTCATCTAGTTCCTTGAAATTATTGAAGTGGTAAGAGCACGGCGCACAAATTCTTATACATAATTTCTGAATAACCTAATCATCCTGGCTTAAACCCACGCTCAATGGTTATAAAAGTTAACGGTTTAAGAAATGGTTTTATGCTTACCAAACATTTAAATAGAAGCATACAAGGGGGATTCAAAATATTTTCAAAGGCCCAAAAGATGTTTTTTGGTGAACCAGTCCCTTGATCAGATGATGTTTTAGACTGTTAAATTGCATTAGGGAGTTTGTATCTATTTGCAAATGAGGACAGCTATGTTACTTTGTTGGGTTGTCTTAGTTATTCTCAATAAAATGAAGTTTGAGATGTTTAGCTCGTCTAACATATCCATGTCATGACATATGATGGCAACAGTCTTGCTACTAAGTTCCAAGGCTGTATACTGAAATTTCTCGAGTACAAAAGAAAACCCGTAATCTCATTTGTTGCATTACTCAGTGAAGCAAAATCCTTTTAAGTTTCCAGGGTATTTCTGGAAGGTAAAACCTTTTTGGCAAAACTAAAGAGGAATTGAGGGGGAGCTAGTCAATCCATGTTATCATATGTGTCTTGGATATAGAGGGATTCCTTTCTGTATACTATCTGCCTCTGGAACAGGTTACAAAAGAGCTTCACTTGTTTGCATCTCTTGTACACCATATTCTGGCCAATGATTGTCAGTGATAATATACATTTGATCGGCCTAAAGTGTAACTGTTAGTGTTGAGGTTAGGCTGAGTCAGTATGTGACGCTAGTAAGCTACAGCTTTGCCATGCTTGTCATTATTTTGAATGTTAAAAGCCCTCTTGTTGTTAACCTTGTACAAATGTTTGCTGACCTGCTTTGGATCTGTTTTGGCAGGGCATAATGGTACCATAAATGGACAGGGTCAAACATGGTGGAAAAAGTATCGTCAAAAACTTCTCAACCACACTAGGGGCCCACTTGTACAGATCATGTGGTCAAGTGACATTGTAATCTCTAATATAACATTGCGTGATTCTCCATTTTGGACATTGCATCCATATGACTGCAAGAATATTACAGTCAAGAATGTTACAATTTTGGCTCCCATATTTGAAGCCCCAAATACTGATGGAATAGATCCTGGTAAGTAACTATTTCTAACACAGTTTTCTTGCTGTGGAATACATGATGGCCAAATGGCTATTTCCCATAAATCAAAGTTAGAGGGAACAAGTTCCAACTTAACAGGTCAGATTGGTAATTAGTGGAAATGCAAGTGAGGTTTTTCTTGATAAAGCTAGGCCTCATTTAGTGCTTAGTGCATTGGAATGGGAGTTGTGCTTTTGGGTCTACAAGGAGCTTAGAGTGATTAAACTTTAAATGCATTTTCTGTTTCTTTTCAACTTCTTCAGAGTTCGGAAACTTGTGATCTAGTTAAACTTCTTTTTTCATTACCTACTTCATACTGTTCCTTATTATTTACTTTTTAAAAGACATATCCAATTTAGACAGTTAAAAAATTATAAGCCTTTTTTTTAGGATTCAAGTTTTAGAAGTTTATTCACCATTTATCTCTGACATTCTAAAATTATTAACATTTTTTTTTGTGGCATTCACAGATTCGTGTGAGGATATGGTAATCGAGGATTGTTACATAAGTGTGGGAGATGATGCAATTGCTATAAAGAGTGGATGGGATCAGTATGGAATAAATTATGGACGCCCTTCAGTCAACATTCTCATCCGTAACCTTATTGTTCAATCTATGGTCAGGTAGAACCCTTATCTTTCTGCTTCCACATAGCACACATTCGTTGCATTTTTTTGGCATGATGTTCAAGGAAAAATGTTGTTTATTGTTACTGCATGTATAACTGTTGTGCATATGCATGCCTAAGCTACACATTATTGCATCACTAGCCATCTCTTTGTCCATGTTAGTCCTATGTGTGCACGTGTGTGTATTTGTCCTTTGAACAACAAAATAGAAACTTTTAGAATTTGTCCAGCTATGGACATAACCCATATTTTTTCCTACTTGTGGGTTTCAACTCTAGTCATACTTGTGGCTAGAGTTGCAAAGGAATTGATTGCATACATGTAGTTGCTAGCATATTGAGTATCTTCCCATAATCCCATCTACCATCATCTTTAACGCACCCCCCTGCGTCGTTAACCATATTATCATATATCTAGGCTTGTAACTGACTTCCTCCTTGGCTGAACTATGCAACAGTGCTGGCATATCAATTGGCAGTGAGATGTCTGGTGGGGTATCAAATGTAACTGTGGAGAACCTCCTTGTGTGGAACTCAAGGCGTGCAGTTCGGATCAAGACTGCCCCCGGAAGAGGTGGTTATGTTAGACACATAACTTACCGTAATATAACATTTGAGAATGTCCGGGTTGGTATTGTGATCAAGACAGATTACAATGAGCACCCTGATGAAGGTTTTGATCCAAAGGCTGCTCCATTGCTTCAGAACATAAGTTTCACCGGAATCCATGGCCAGGGAGTTCGAGTCCCCGTTCGTATACACGGTAGTGAAGAAATTCCAGTGAGAGACGTGGTTTTCCGGGACATGTCAGTTGGGCTAACCTACAAGAAGAAGCATATCTTCCAGTGTGCTTATGTTCAAGGCCGGGTTATTGGAACCATCTTCCCAGCACCATGTGAGAACCTTGATTTGTACGACGAGCAAGGACGGCTTGTTAAGCCCTCTGTTTCCCAGAACATTTCGGACATAGATTATGATTTTTGACGAGTCAGCGAGGTCCCAATTTATGACTAAGAGCTTTTCAGGTAGTCAATGACGTAAAGCATGGCCTGTCAGATGAGTTTTGTGGACGGAAGAAAAGGGTGCAGCCGATATTATTTTGTTTTTGTTGATGTATTTTCCTCTATAACTTTCATATTTTACATGTTTGTATGTACAGAAAATTTTAAGCCGTTAATATATTTACGACATTGCTGAAATGTGAGGCACATCCTTCAAATCCGTTGGCCCAGTTGCAAACTCTTCCCCAGAACTTGCTTTTGCATTCTTATATGGTTTTTGTTGGGAATGAGGAGCATTTCAGTTGAACAATTTACTAGTTTTGTTGGTTAACCCGAGCACGCTTAGTCTCGCTAGCCACATCATGAGTCTTGAGAACATTGGGCTGTGTCGGGCCACACGTTAATTAAGTGCGAGCATACTCACGCTCAAGACTGAGTGGGAGCATGACCACGAGTGTGGAACGTTCGAACTTCAAGTTTGATAGCATAGTTAATGTTAGCAAGTCCTATGTTAGGATGCTCAATGCTATGCCTTTACCATTTTGGTCATGGGCGTCTTAATTCCCGTGTTTCAAGAGCGAGTTGGAGTAAGTGTTTTCTCTTGAAACACTATAGGGGGTTTTCACGTTATCAATACTTGTACCAAATTTCATAAGACACGACAATACCTCAACATTTATGACTTGACGAGCCTAAATAACTCTTTTGGGGCACGTGACAAGATCTTAAACGCGAAATTATTTTGACTTGTTATGATTTGAATTATAATTATAAAGTTTGAGTAACTTCTTTTTGAATTTTTTTTAATCTTTTCAACAAAATTAAAACATTAAAGTAATAAAATATTAACATAACAAGTTTGGCACGTGCGTGTTTTGTAATTCTTGTTCCCACTCCTTCCTGCATCTCGCGACCCGGTTAAGGATCTTGCTCTCATCCCATTCTCGATCCTATTCGAGGACGGAGATTTTCCGAACCACGTAACTTGCCCCGACTTTTAACATTAAAATATACCTTAGTCCATCCATTTTAAATGGGGAAAAACCCTATGCCCCGTCTGGGTTGAAATTATCTTGTCTTCGACTCTCCGTTAAGGACAGGTCAAATCGCCATTCTAAATAACACAAAAACTGTACTTAGCACTGAGTGTATAATTAATTTATGAGTTTTGTATTGTCAACATTTATTTATTTATTTAAATAAGTTTTAGCTGTCTCATCTTGACCGCTAGTGATCATAAACATATAATAATGTACAATGCTGACTTTGCGACTTTATAAGATATGAACACATGGCTATTTTTATATGATTAGGACCACCAACCAAACTGTTTCCAACAATTATGATAATCATATAAATTATGTCCAACTAATTAAACTATTACGAGTATATGCATTTGGAACAATTAATTTTATAACTTTATCTTTATTTTTTTATTAAAATATATTGTGTAATTAATAAATTTTCATGACAAATTTGTTTCAACCTCCAATGCAACCAAAAGAAATACAATACATTTTTCGTGCATTTGGATATTTTATTTTTTAAAAAGTTAAATGATTAAAAATAATTCATTTGTTATCTAAGTATTCACAATCATTGAGCATTTCATAATTCTTGTGAAGTGTAATACACGTTCTCTTTGACTAGTTTCTACCTAGTTTACACTTTAAAACAATGGGGAAAAAAACAAGGAGGTCTCTCCCAACAAAAAAAAAGAAAAAAAAAAAAAAAAAACTACCTAATTTTTCATAACTTAATCAAATCGCTCATGAAAATAAGAATATTCAGAGGTCATTTTAGTATCATGACAGTTGGAAAAAATCTGAACAACTAACAAATTCTCTATCTACGTAACATTTATTGTAGTTGATGCTAAATATTAAAAATTAAAAAGCTAAAGTGTCTTAAGTTAAGCCATATGGCACACCTCTTACCGGGAGGTGATAAATCTACCTTCGTATCGGATAAATCCACCATATTTGTTTACAATTGGACAAAACTATCCTTCTTATAAGTAAATGCATTTTAAATCTTTTTTACTAATGAATTAAATTTGAAATAATAATATATTTCTCATACACTTATTTTTTTAATCCTAACTTATGATTTTTGTTTTATCATGCCGTCAACTAAGACTTCTTTCATGTACACAATTTTTGAAGCTTAATTATTTTTGTGTTTCAATTTAATTAAAGTATGGATTCATTTTTTTTCAATCACATTTTTTCGTCTATTCTCACATCAAACAATCAATGAAAACCCCAATATTACATATACTTTTGCTCCAACTATAATTATGTAGTCTCATAAAATACAAGATAGAACAACCAATGTTTATAAATATTCAAAACTACGATAAACTCTTATATTCAAAGGCACAATGTTACATCATAAACAAAAATCTCACTAAAATAAAAATGCATACAAATTTAATGCAAAAACTCCAAATATTTAAGCTTGCTATTTTTCAAAATTCATAACACAAACATCAAGTTTAAAACCTTTTGTGAATTGAACCTAATAGTGTGATAGAGGTTGTTGTAAATAAGGGTCGGGTGCTAATGGTTCTTTGATCATATAATCAATAAACATTTTCTTATGATTTGTTTTCACTAATCATTTTATTTTTACATATTTTGCTTATTACTTATTGTAAAAAAATGTGATTCAAAAATTTTGTATACTAAATCGTCAAAAAAATAATTGTACACAAAGAGAAGAACACCTAGTAAAATGTCCCTTTTTTAATCCAAAATAAATAAATAAAGTAAGCGGACATAGTATCCTAGAGTTATAAACTGTGAAGAATTTGAAGTTAAAGTTTTGAATTTTAAATTACATCAATCCTAGGATTAAATAAAATAAAATGCTTTTTCAAAAAAATAAAAAAAAAATGTAACAAAAAAAAAGGAACAGTAGTGAAAATATAGATTGGAAAGAATATAACATATAGGGGTAATTTTGTCTAATGGTCAAGATATATGGTGGATTTATCCATTTTCAAGGTGGATTTATCACCTCCTCTCTTACCACTCACAAGTTGCTAAGTATTCAAGATGCTTCGTAATGTCGGTAAGACATTAAACAAGCTTTATAAATAAATAATAGACAAAAATTGGTACATACACTCCCTACATGATATTATTATAATCATAAAAATAATAGTAATTGATATGTAATTTTCACATTTCATGTTAACACTATTAATCGTCATTTTCAAAATAATAAAATTGGTCTGTCTCTTTTTTTAGAGTATAACCTTAGGGTTTTTTTGGGTCTTCTAGGATTTCCTAATTTTTTTGAGTTGCCGGTAAGGTGCTATAAGAGGCCGTAGTTATTAGAGGAGGACACTATCCTCTCCTCTATCGAACATCAGTATACGTAGGCTAGGGTTTTGATACGTTTGCATACTCACATGGCGGCGGACGGGACTAAGGGGGGTGCGGAAGTTTTGATGGGGACACGGGAGTGAATAGGGGGTCTGATGAGGCAGGCGGAACTGGTGAGGGTGGCCGACGAAGTGGGGCAATGGTGGGGACGACAGTGGGAGGAAGGGAAGGGGTTAGCGGCGAAGCGAGGTTGGTTAGGTTTCCGACTAAGGGGGCAGTCGATGGAGGTGATTGGCGAGAGAGACGGGAAGAAAGGACGGGCGAGATGGTGTGGCTTCCGAGTACGGGTGGCGAGGGGACAGAGAGGGGCCTGGGCTCGGGGGTGCTAGCGGGGGGTAACCGACGGCTTGGGAGGGGCACGGTGGTGAGGGGCAGTGATCACGGGAGGTGTAGGGTGATGGAGGAGGAATTGGCTTCGACACTTGTGCCGGAGCCGAGAGGTTGGTCGGCGGTTTGAGGTTGACGTCGTAGGGTACAGATCATTATACGCCGTCAATCTTGTGTTAGGAATGGTTCGGTTTGACTCTGGGGTCTGGGTAGGGATAGGCTGATGTTGAGGCCCCATATCAATCGCTGAGGTTTCTCTTGAGGATATCGGGTTGGTAGGGCTATCTGAGGATTTTATTTTAAGTTTTTCTTTGTCTTAGTTTATTTCCCGTTGTTAGTTTGGACTTTTGTTTGTTTTCGTTCCTGTTTTGGTTTTTTGTTTGCTACTAAAAATTACTTATCGCCTTGAGAGAATAAGTGTAAGCTATACAAGCGGAATTCTCTAACTATCCCTACTTTATGGATTTAGGGTCTTAAACGGGCCTTAAAGTGCACGGAAATGGTCGGTTTGAGATATAAAAGCCTGCGGTATAACTGGATTACCTATCCCTTTTGGAATAATATTATGTTATTTTCGGTAAAAAATACTATTAAACGTCATTTTAACATATTTAACAATTAATTGATGAAAATGACTAATATGTTTTACTTTTGGGTAGTATGTAAATAAGTTGTTTCATTATATGCCTAATAAGTAATCATAGATTTACTATTTTAGTACCTATCCTATTTTTTTTTAGATCATCACAGAGTAACTTTTATTAAATCAATCAAGATTGAAATAAATGTACAAGAAAAAATGCACTAAACTTATTCCAGACACGAGATAGGATTAGCCACCCAGGAATCAAACCCAAAAGAAATAGTAAAAGATGGGTCAATACAAGGAACAAAGATAATAAAAAAGCTTGAATACGCATGACAGTCTCCTCAATAGTCGGGAATTTGCTTTGGAAAACCAACCCATTCCGAGCAATCCAAATGAACCACAAAACAGCCAAGCACGTTGCAGACCAAAGCTTCCTACATAGCTTGCTTGATGAAGGTAAAAGGGAAGGCCATGACAACAACAGAGAATAGCAAGAGCATTTAGTTGTAGCTTAAAATATTATAAATGTGAAAGATACAGGCTTACAGCTGTTTTCTTGCATAATTGTTAATTTGGTCTCAAAACTTTCCAAACCACCTAAAATGACCAAAAACTAACACATGTAGTTCATGTTGAGAGCCATTATGATTTTTTATTTATTTGAAAATTTGGCATTGAAAGAGACACACATGTACATATAAATTTCTAGAAAAATCTGAATTGAAATCATGTCACGCTTATCTTGTGCCATGCAATTAAACTAATCTCAAATAGATCATGATAACTCTATTGTAATGAAAAAAGTTGTCTTGTATAAGTTGTGTCTCCGGCTCTAACAGAGCTAACTCGTGACGATGCTAGAGGGGTGGCTAGTGTTCGTGCTGCCCTGCCAATTAGTATTCTTTTTGTTATTCTTTTTTATACTAAAAAATAAAAATGTGAGAAATAAAGTGTCACCCCATTTATACATGTGGTAAATATTTATCAAATAAAGTCAACTTATTGACTAAAATGTTAAATTATTTATAGCCATTGTATCTAACGTTTTTAATTTCTAAAAATGGAAGGTCAATAGATGGACAAAATATTTTATGAATAATTTGTAGGTGGCGTGCAATTAGGTGAAGGTGAATTTTGAAATTAGCATTAATGGCAATATTGAAATTAATATATAATTTTTTTATGTTAGACATGTGTCACGTCCTAAATGTTCGTGACCATATTATCCATCCGGAGACGCACGCGAGAAGGCGGTTCTATCATACGAGTAA
>JAYMTA010003377.1:0-14370 GCA_036897625.1 Pelargonium cotyledonis | reverse complement strand
ATTCGTTTGGGGATGGAATAAGTATATACTCTCTCCGTCCCAAAATGAGTGTCCTGTTTGTCAAAAAAACTTGTCTTAAAATAAATGTCTTGTTTCTAATTTTAGGTTATTATATTATTGTTTTTTCCATGTTATCCTTATCACTTATGCATATGGACAGATTTGCACATGTGATGTAAGTGGAAAAGTGAGTGCTTCTTAGTTTTCACAAAAAAATGAAAATAAGACACTCATTTTGGGACGGAGAGAGTAATTCATCTCTACTTTGATAAATTTAAATAATTTATATTATAATTAGTATATAAATTTATGCACTTATTTTTGAGAAAGCTAGAAGAATATAATCATGCAAGTTATGACTTATGAGTAGCTTGAAGTGGTATTTGGTAATCCTTATCTTTCAAAAACTTTGTACCAACAAAGGAAATTATTGCATGTATAATTTCTATTA
The DNA here is from genome assembly GCA_036897625.1 of Pelargonium cotyledonis. NCBI lineage: Eukaryota > Viridiplantae > Streptophyta > Magnoliopsida > Geraniales > Geraniaceae > Pelargonium > Pelargonium cotyledonis. The sequence continues at coordinate 13,919 of JAYMTA010003377.1, read as the reverse complement.
GTGTTGTCAACTAGCTAGTTGATCTACGTTACAATTTCATTAGATTTGGTAGGTCCAATATTAGGTCGTCCATTATTATTATTTTTTTTTTTGAGAGAAGGTCGTTCATTTAATTTTTGAAAAAAAAAGTGATTGATATATTAAGGAAATCAAGACTAAAAAATTCTTATGTTTTCTTATATTTGAGGTTATATGATTTTGTTTATAGTTCTCAAATATTTCATGTCTAAAAGTTAAATGAATCTATAAATAAAAAATGTTTGGACATGTTCTAATTTCACGAGAGTTTTCTGTTAGACGAAATGATGAATCACTGTTAAACTATTATTAAAATTATATTTTCTCTGTCAAAAAATAATATGTGCATCACTTAAACATTTACGTGTCTCGTGTTCAAGTCACCCTGGGACATTTGGATTGGCTCAATACAATTTTTTTTAAAAATAGCATTATTATTTCTGATTCACATACTAATATTTTTTGCCTTACATATTCAGGGTATTGTCTTTTTAACCTTATCAGCAACAATTGGTTCTCTGAGCCCTCCACCATGTCTCAGTAACAACAGCAACAATGGTGGATCAAGTTCTTGCAAAGCCTCAACGTTCCAATTCGCCGTCTTGTACGCCGGAATAGCTCTGTCGTCGCTCGGGATGGGCGGTTTCCGGTTCACCACCGCCACAATGGGCGCAGACCAATTTGATAAACCCGAAGCCCAGGGAATTTACTTCAACTGGTTCTTCTTCACCTTGTACGCAGCTTCTGTGGTGGGCTCCACAGCTATTGTGTTCGTTGAGGACAATGTGAGTTGGGGCTTAGGTTTTGGTCTCTCCGCTGCTGCCAACTTCATAGGCTTAGCCATCTTCTTATCGGGAATGCAATTTTACCGGAAAAGTAAGCCCGAAGGAAGCCCCTTCGCCGGCTTGGCTCGCGTCGTCGTTGCTGCTTTTCGTAAAAAAAAGCTCGCGTTTTCGTCGAGAAGTGAAGATTATTTGTATGATCGTGTTGGGAAAGACACCATTGCAACACCTAGGAACAATTTCAGGTACTTTCATAAATATTAAGTGCACTTCGATTTTTGAAAATTATATAATTTATGTGTGCAGTGCCACACTAGGACGTACCATTATGAACGTAGACTCTTTTTTTTTTTTTTTTGGAGAATTATAAAAGAAAGTGTAATTAAGTGGTTGTGCGGGAGAGGGAGGACAGACAAAAGCCACTACTGTGCCTATAGCTGTCTACCATTTTCATAGCCTTCCTGTTTGGCCCATCCCTATTGTCATTTTTGTTTATTGGTTCTGTACCACCCATTCTCCACTCTAGAGAGAGAGAGAGAGAGAGAGAGAGAGAGAGAGAGAGAATATATATACAGGTTTTGGTGGGTTGCTAAGCATGATATGAACATGCATTGAGCCAACGTGAGAGAGAGAGAGAGAGAGATCACTTCTATGAAGACCTTTGTGACAGAGTAGAATATATACAGGTTTTGGTTTGTGACAGAGTAGAATAGAATATATACAGGTTTTGGTTTGTGACAGAGTAGAATATAAGAGAGAGAGAGATGTGTACTTAGACTCTGTATATGTAACATGAGATAGTGCATGTATTTTTTCATGTAAATTGACCCGACTTCTAATCAAGTTACTGTATAATTTTACTTAATTTTCTTGTTAGTATATACCATTCTTTTGATATTTTTCTCTCTTCATCCCACCATTAATTTGATTTAATGGGCACAAACGTTTTGTGGACCAATTGATTTTGTGTGCGTGTGTGAACGCACGTTTCTAAATCGTGCTGCGCAAAAAACTGAAGGAGACATAAAACAGGACGGATCAATAGCAAAACCATGGAGGCAGTGCACAGTGCAATAAGTAGAAGATTTGAAAACCATAATCACAATATTACCACTATGGTCTAGTAGTATCCTCCTAGGAACCCCATTAGGAATCCAAGCCAGCTTATCAATCCTCCAAGCCCTAACAATGGACCGTCACATTGGTCCTCACTGCCAAATCCCCTCCGGTTCCATCCTAGTCTCCTCTCTAATGTCTTGCTCCATCTCCCTCTCCATCATTGACCGCTTCCTCTGCCCCGCCTGGAAGAAGCTCGCCGGCCACCTCCCGACGCCTCTCCAGCGAATAGGATTAGGCCACGTGCTCAATGTGCTAGGCATGGCCGTGTCCGCAATAGTTGAGTCAAAACGGCTCAAAATCTATGCGAAAAATCCGGATATTAACCAACTTGGTAGTGGCTGTGTAGTGCCCATGAGTGTGCTTTGGCTGTTTCCGCAACTCATATTGGTTGGGATCGGAGAGGCGTTTCATTTTCCGGGACAAGTTTCTTTGTATTACCAAGAATTTCCGGCGACGTTGGGCAATATGTCCAACGGAATGGTAGGACTTTTGGTCGGGATTGCTTTTTATTTGAGTACGGCTCTGATTGATCTGATCCGGAGGGTCACCAGATGGTTGCCGGACGATATAAATAAGGGGAGGCTAAACAATGTGTATTGGGTTCTTGTGGTTTTGGGAGTGCTTAACTTTGTGTATTATTTGGTATGTGCTAAATTGTACAAGTACAAGAATGTTGAGACGGAGGAGGAGCAAAAGGTGGAGGCAAATTCTAAATAGTGCATAATAAATAGTGTACGTAGTTTAATTATTTGCTTCTAACACGTTCCGTTCAATGTTTGTTGTGTAGTACTTTTACTATGCATATTAGAGTGTTCTTATTGTCAAATTAGCGGATTTTATAATAAAAATAGTTATTTTAAATATATTGTTCTATTCTTTTTTCTCAAACGTCAACTTATACGAAGTCAGCAATAATCTTATCATGCAAACTGTAGTTCCTCCACTAGAAGCAATTTCATATTTTCATCTTCTAACTAGTTAAACTAATTATTATTTATAGTGGAAACATTAGGGCCCACCAAATCTTGTTACTATGAAGCATGGGTTAACCAAAGTAACATTTTTTTCTCTTTAGCCATGTTGTCTGAATTTGACCCACTAACACATCAATTTTGTTGTCTAGATCTAAACAAAATTGATATAGTTGCACTAATCTTGAAAAAATGTGGGTAAGATTCTATTTCTCACTTTAGTATTTATTTAAGGTAAAGTAAAAATAATGCAAGTTTGGCCAGAGTGTCACAACCCCACAAAGTTAATGGATCTATCACTAGATTTTGCTATCCAATTGACATATATATATATATATACACACACACACCTTTTCACTCTTTATCGCATGAGTTAATTTGATGGAGAACAATATTGCTAAGGTCATTATTTATTGCTAAAGTTTAATTAATGATTTGTAAGAATATGTTTATGCATGGATGGTGGCAGGTACGACAGCGTTTTTTTTTTATAATTTTTTATAATTTTGGCTGAATTGTATCGATGCTGCTTAGATATTTAACGTTGTTATAGTTCCATCAGTCATTTGTGGGTGCTCGTTTTTCATACATCTGTTGTATTTTTTTATGAGCTGAGCTATACAATATGGATGACTATTTTCTTTTAATCCAAAATTTCACCCCACCCGATGCAATGAGAGTTGAACGCATGACTTCTAACATAGAAATATGTGTATTAACCATTGCGGCATCCCTTAGAGGACCTATATTTATTGTCTTATTTATGTAAGTAAGTTTCTAAACGAATTGCTTCTTTGGCGAGTTTAGATTTTGAAACTTATGCATTCTGTAATCATATAAACTTCATGTATAATGAACGTAGGTTTCTAAACCGAGTTGTACAAAAAACCGAAGGAGACACGGAACCAAAATGAATCCATAGCAAAACCATGGAGGTTGTGCACGGTGCAACAAGTAGAAGATCTCAAAATATAAACATTACCAATATGGTCAAGTAGTATACTATTACTAACCACAATAGCGATCCTACAAGCCTTGACAATGGACCGTCGCTTGGCCAATTCCAATTTCAAGATCCCACCCGGCTCCGTCCTAGTCTCCCTCCTCATTGCCACGTCCGTTTCTCTTAGGACCGTCTTAAGTGTTTTAGGTGCTCTGTGCCAAAAATTAAATTTAGGTTCCTAAACTTTTTAATTCGTAACGAATGAAAATAAACTTGATAAGTTAACCGAAACTAATCGGTCGGTGGCATTTATAAACCATTGTTAAACTTAAAAGTAAAGTATGCATGCGCTTGTTAATAAAAATATAGAGTAATTTTTTTTACATGAATACAATATTTGAATTAATTAATAAGACATAATAAAAATATCAAAAACTTTATTTTTTATACTATGCATGTTTAAGAACTGAACCGTCATATGCAGTTTTATTTTTATGAACCGCAATTGATTAAAGACTACAATTAAACCACATTAAATCAGTTCGGTTAAAAATCAATCGATTTTGATTTTATTTAACTTTAAAATTAATTACATATCTAAGCCCGAAGTAGAAAAAATCACATATGTAAGCCCAGTAAGAGACATGTGATTTGAACTATAACTTTTAAATGAAGAGAATGACTTGTTCCTCTTAGTGGGGCTTCATGCTCTTAGTTGCGTAGAAAGAAGAGATGATAAAATTAATATATGTAGAGTTTTAGAAAAATGACTTGTTCAATGTGAGAGCTGAATAAAATTTATAATATAAAAATGTTGAATTAAACGCAAAGGGCATAGTTTTACGAAGAATTGGTTAGAAAATTATCTTAATTTTATTGCAGTTCTAAACCGTAGAAATAAACTGCAGGTAAAAGCCCCAATCACTGCATTTTTGCAGTTCATAAACGCATTTAATAACCGCAGGAAAAAGTCCAAAACAATACTTTATGGCAGTTGATAACCGCAGTTAGTAGCTGCAGCTCCAAAAACGCTGCGGCACACCCTAATACCCGGCCTCGGTCCCTCTCACCATCATTCATCGCTTCCTCTGTCCCCCGTGGCAGAGCCTCACCGGCTACCTCCAGACGCCTCTCCAGCAAATAGGACTAGGCCACGTTCCCAACTTTCTAGGCATGGCCGTGTCAGCATTAATAGTTGAGTCAAATCGGCTCTAAATATTTGCAAAAAATCCACAAATTGGTGTTGGTAGTGGCTATGTGGTGCACATGAATGTTGGTCAAGTGTCGTTTTATACTTTTATTACCAAGTGTTCCCACCAACATTGCGCAGCATGTCTAGTGGAATTATGGGCCTAGACAATGTGTGTTGGGTTCTTGTGGTTTTGGGTGTGATTAACTTTGTGTATTATTTGGTTTGTGCTAAATTGTACAAATATCATACTGTTGGGGAGGATGAGACTCAAGTTAGAGAAATGGATCACTGCATTTAAGTATAAAGGTAAAAAATTTATTTTGGTTTCTTTAATTTTATGTTTCGACCTGATTTAGTCACTTAATTTTTTTTAACTTTAAATAGTCCATGAACTTGTGTGTTTCGACCTAATTTGCTCTTTGAACTTTTTTAAAGCCAAAATAGTCCATAAACTTTCAGATCTTGATCCGATTCGGTCCTTCAATATTTGAAAGTTTAAGGACCAAATTAGATTAATATTTGACAGTTCAAAGACTATTTTAAGTCAAAGAAATGTTTAAGGAACAAAATGGGTTTAAGCTCAACATTTTGAAGATTATTTTGGGTTAAAAAAGTTTCAAGGACTGAAACGTGTTGAAACATGAAAATTTATGGATGAAATTGAGGCTTTTACCAAATATATATGTTGTACCTACATTGGTCTCGAGATTTTTATTTTAAGCATAACTATTGATAGATTATGGTCAACGGTTACTGAGAGTTTGAAATGGCATGAATTAAATAGTCCTGTACTTGTACAATTTAGCTAGCACCAAATAATACACAAAGTTAAGCATTCCCATGACCACAAGAACCCAATACACATTGTCTAGCCTCCCCTTGTTTATATCATTCGGCAACCAACCGGTGACCCTCCGGATCAGATCAATCAGAGCCGTGCTCAAATAAAAACCAATTCCGATCAGCAGTCCCGAGATCCCGGTAGAAATGTTGCTCAATGTCGCCGGAAACTCTTGGTAAAACAAAGACACTGATCCCGGAAAATGAAACGCCTCTCCGGTGCCAATCAATATAAGTTGTGGAAAAAGCAATGCAACGTTCATGCGGTAATTGTTTTCATGCATTTTGAGCCGCTTATATTCAACTAGTGCCGACGCGGCCATGGCTAGCACGTTTAACACGTGGCCTACTCCTATTCGCTGGAGAGGCGTCGGGAGCTGACCGGTAAGCTTTTGCCATGTCGGGATGAGAAAGCGATCGATGATGGCGATGCAGATGAAGCTGGAGAGGAGAATTAAGACTATGAGCGAGCCGGGTGGTATTTGGAAATTAGAATTAATACCAACGTGACGGTCCATTTTCATGGCTTGTAGAATTGTCAAGTTGATTGTCATTGTTATTGGGGTATGTAACAATATTCCGGTAGACCATACTGGAAACATTTTGATTACGGTTTTGAAATCTTCTACTTGTTGTACCGTGCATAGCCTCCATGGCTTTGCACTTGATCCGTCGGGTTTTACGTCTCCTTCGGTCTTTTGTGCTGCCCGGTTTAAGAACCTGGATAAAAATAAAAACGAAAAATGAAATTTGAATAATACTGAAAATAAAAACTGTTTTCTGCAAATAAGTGCGCGCCTACCTGAAGCTGCTGCTAAGTTTTGTTACATTGTCCGTGTTCCCATCAAGATAATCGTAATGATAATCCTCGGACAATGCGAGCTTTCTTTTTCGAAAAGCAGCAACAACAACTCGAGCCAAACCGGTAAAGGGGCTGCCTTGCGGCTTAAGTTTCCGGTAAAACCGCGACCCGGATAAGAAAATGGTTAAGCCAAAGAAGTAAGCAGCAGTACACATGCCAAAACCCAAACCCCAACTCACACTATCTTCAACGAACACAAGAACTGTAGAGCCGACCATGGCGGCTAAGTAGAAGGTGAAGAAGAACCAGTTAAAGAAAATTCCCTGAGCTTTCGGGTTATCGAATTGGTCTGCGCCCATTGTGGCCGTAGAGAACCGGAAGCCACCAGTACCTGAGGCCATCAGAGCTATTCCGGCGAATAAGACTGCCAACTGAAACTTTGAGCCACCTTGGCAAAAGTTACTTGCATTAGTGGCACATGGTTGAGGCCTCAAAGATTCAATTGAAGCCGTCAATGTTAAAAGAATAGTGCCCTGCAAACGTAGTAAGTGAAAATTAGAGCCCGTTTAGTTGCAGAAAACAATTTATATTTTTTACTTTTTTTTAGTGAAAACTGTGAGAATTTAAAAACTAGTTCAATTGTAACTTTCCAATATTTTATTATTTCGAGTCTAAATTAGAGCGATTTAAAAAGAAATTAATTTTGAATTGATAAGTTAATTTGTAGTAAGATAATTAATTACCAAGAAAGTGATGAGAGAGGAGATGCATATAAGTGAGAAACTTCCTAAAAACGAGTCGGCAATAATGGCTGTGATGACCGGAAAAAGATTAACGCAACCTCTAACAATGTTTATGATTTGAGCTGCATCAATGCTCTTCACGTTGAATTCCTCGATCAAATACACCATCAGATTCGATACCCAACCGAAACTAGCCAGATTCAACAACGCCGTAGTCGCTGCAAAAGTTATATAACATTAAATAATCATATTTTTACCGTAATTAGTAATTCATGTATAACTAATTAATAAAAAATGAATATTGTTGACGAAATAAGAAAAAATTAAGAAAATGATGTTCTCATTTTGTAAAAAATTAGTACATGCTAAACAAATTAATGCCGTAAAATAAGTGGGTATCTCAACCATGTCAAAATAGTTGAGCTATAAGATTAGACGTGCCTATAACAAACGGAAAAGTGGTCCAGCCGCCGCGTTTCCGGCCAGAGACATTGTCTGATTCCGGTAATATATGTGCCTGATCTTCTTTGTCACCGGACACAACTGAGCTCCGGTCAGTTTTTGCCATTTTGCTCCTCCGCAAACTGGCCTTGTGAGATACAATTGTTGAAGAAGCTAGAGCCTTTGTATTTATATATTAATAGAAGGGTAAAAATGTAATTTACGACGACACATCAAATTTTCTATGAATAAAACACATTTAGGGCATATATCCCCAATGCAATGGATGTTAATGGAAGGAGAGGGATGTGTCATATCATGTCACTAACACCCTTGGTTGGTCCAATTCAAAGCATCTTTTGAGTAATTGATTTTGTAACATTATAGAATAAGAATTTTTAGTATAATAATGTGTGGTGTAAAAAAAACAACAATGATATATCAGTTGGATACTTGAGATGAATCTTGACATTTAAGACTTGTATGTTGAGTTCCTATTTCGAAATTTGTTTGTTTGGATTCAGAGCGTAATATTAGATAATCAATTCCACTAAAATCTCAAATTTATAGTTAAAGTTCTTATTTATTTTTTTAATATTATATTCCAACATGTAACACAGTAATGTAGCACACGATTAAGCGAAACTTGGAGCATACATATGCCTCAAATGTAGAAATTGTCAACAATGTGACGAATGTAGAAATGATCTTGAGAGTAGAAATGTGTGAATGACGTAAATGAAATTTCAAAGTAGAAAAGTTTGATCAATCCCTCTAACTTAATGAGATATTTATACTCACGAAGTCTAAATGTGAAGACAATATGACGTTTTTATGACTCATTAAATAAGTTATTATGATATCACCTTTTCGTTAAGATGACGATCGTATGCTTTGTAACAAAGTCATATACCTAATGATTATGTCATGCTAGTATTATTTTAGTGGAAAAAATTGTCAACAGTGTGACCATCAACTTGTAGTGATGGACCCAATTTTCTTTGACAATATATATTGAAACCGATAATCATCACATGTTACATTTATATTTGAATTATTACTACTGTTTATAGTGCAATACGTTTTGACTCTGGAAGAAATTATTTTGCAATTTATTTGTGAAACATGACAATTTCCATATTTGATATGAAACTACATTTTTACCCTTGTGTTTATAAATAAATACCAGAACTCTTCCGTACCCTTTTCTGATCGGAGCACAGTTGTTTCCGGCGACAAATAACTAAAGAAGAGGCCCAAATTATATCAGAACCAGTTGATCTTATTTATATTACTTCGTATATATTTATATTTGTCACAAATATAATTTGACGCCAATATGTATTGGACGATGGTGAGCCAAAAGTCACTGGAATTTGATAGCAATTGTTGATTACTTAAATTTCACAAGAAAAATAATTAGAGGGTTTGACCGTAGACTATATATATATATATGAAGTAAATCAATGGAGGTGGTTGCAATTGAAACGCTGTTGAGTGCTGATTATTTATAAATACAACCAATCATAATATATATTATATTACGTACTACATATATTAGATTTTTTTATTTATTACAATACATATATTAGTATTGGAGTCTAGCGTGCACGTTGTTACATATAAATCGTACCTAAGCGTAATTTTGATACAAAATAGTTTGTTTTAAGTCAAATGACAAACAGTAACCAGAAGGCCAAATTTTTTAAGATCTTGTTATTATTATTATTATTTCATTTATTTATGAAAACAACGGCTGAACAAATGCTGCATTTCTTTACAACTTCTTATGATTGAAAAAACTTAATTAACTCATTTTTAATGATACCAAAACATACAGAGGTGACAAAATTTCAGGTCGGGTTGATGAATCATAACCCTACCTTGTTGGATTTCGAGTTTTAGACATAACATGCAATGTTTTTTTTAGCAGATATAACCGATCCGATAATTCTATAACTTACCTTATCCTAATTTGACCCAATTTTTCGATTTAATAAATTCCAATTTCCCAAGACATGTTCTTCTGAGGACTGAAATGGCGGCAAATACTGATCGGAGCTCAGTAGTCTCCGATGACAAAGAATCAGATCAGCCACAATCAGTTGGTGGTTCCGGCCGGAAATGCGGTGGCTGGGCCACATTTCCATTTCTCATAGGTTTCTTTTTCTACTTTATTTTTTTTATTAATTAATTATGCATGAACTACAAAAAATACTAAGAAAAAAAATAAATTTTTGGACGGTTTAAATATCTGCTAAGGTTTGTTTTGTAAATGAAATTGTGCATCGACTGCGGGTTTGTTGAATCTGGCTAGTTTCGGTTGGGTTTTTAACCTGATAGTGTATTTATCGAGGAATTTAACGTGAAGAGCATCGATGCAGCTCAGATCACGAACATCATTCGAGGTTGTATCAATCTTTTTCCTGTCATCAGCGCCATTGTTGCTGACTCCTTTTTAGGAAGTTTCTCACTTATATACATCTCTTCTTCTGTCGCTCTACTGATATTTATTAATCATTCTATGCATTTGAATTAGAAGAAAAGAGCTATTCCGGTTTTGTAACTCAACTGCTTATAAAACAAAAAGTAACGAGGTTCCTCGTGCACACAAATTTAATTAGCACGTGATTTGCATGCAGGGCGCTGTCCTATTAACCATGACGGCTTCAGTTGATTCATTGAGGCCTCAACCATGTGTCAATAATAACACCATTAACACAACAATTAGTACTTCTTGCCAAGGCGGCTCAAAGCTTCAATTGGGGGTCTTATTCGCCGGAATTGCTCTGTTGGCCGCCGTTACGGGCGTCTTCCGGTTCCCGACGGCCACAATGGGCGCAGACCAATTCGATAACCCTAAAGCTCAGGGAATATTCTTTAACTGGTTCTTCACCTTTTTCGCAACCTCTGTGGTCCCCACCACAGCTCTTGTGTTCATTGAAGATAGCGTGAGTTGGGGTTTAGGCTTTGGCATATGTACTGCTTCTTACTTCTTTGGCTTAACCGTTTTCTTATCGGGGTCGCGATTTTATCGGAGACTTAAGCCGCAAGGCAGCCCCTTTACCAGTTTGGCCCGAGTTGTTGTTGCTGCTTTTCGAAAAAGAAAGCTCACACTGTCTGAGGATTATCATTACGAGCATCTTGATGGAATCGCAACCACTTTTACAAAACCTAATAACAGTCTTAGGTGAGCACCAACTTATTTCGTACATATTAAATGCACAAAAAACACTTATTTTAAAACGAATGAGACGTAATATTAAAAATTCGAGACATGTAAACCTTCATAAGGAATATATTGCATGGGTGGGAAGCGGGACAGATATGAATATTATTCAAAAAGTTCACCCACAACTTCGAACCTTTTCGAATTTTGCAAAAACATGGAGGCTATGTAGTGTGCAACAAGTAGAAGATTTTAAAACCGCCATCAGAATTTTACCCCTATGGTCTGCCGGTGTACTCTTAAGTACCACAATAAAAATGCAAATCAATTTAACAATATTACAAGCCTTGAAAATGGACCGTCACTTGGCTAACTCTAATTTCCAAATACCACCCGCTTCACTCTAAGTCTCCACTCTCCTCTCCAGCTCCATCTGTATCGCCATCATCGATCGCTTTCTCATCCCGACATGGCAGAGCGTTACTGGTCACCTCCCGACGCCTCTCCAACGAATAGGGGTAGGCCACGTGTTCAGTGTTCTTAGCATGGCCGTGTCAGCAATAGTTGAATCAAGACGGCTCAGAATGCAAGTAAACAACCGCATGAATGTTGTTTTGCTATTTCCACAGCTCATTTTGGTTGGCAAAGGAGAAGCGTTTCAATTCCCGGGATCGGGTTTTGCATGAGTACGGCTCTGATTGATCTGATTCGGAGGGTCACCGGATGGTTGCCGGATAATATAAACAACGGGAGGGTTGACAATGTGTATTGGGTTCTTGTGGTTTTGGGAGTGCTTAACTTCGTGTATTATCTAGTGTGTGCTAAATTGTACAAGTATCAGAATGTTGAGAAATGTGAGGTGGAGGTAGAGGTGGAGGTGGACGAGAATGGACTGAGTTTGTAATTTTATACAGATTGATCCAAACATATTATCATATCGAGATTTTTGTTTTAATTCAAAATTCAATTTGATCTGACTGATTGTCACTTCTAGTATAATAGCAATGTTGGACCTAGGGAGTGGCCGTAGCATATTAATAACCTATGCATGTCTCTTAAAATAACTCTTTTATTACAATTTTTTGTTTTTATTTTAATTGAGCCATACCTACTTTAAACTTGCCCATAACCATTTTTTAATAATTAACAAAATATGCAGGTCAAGTTAAAGCTATATATGGTTAGAGTTTAATTTCAAGTTAAATAAGTTAATTATAGGTTTTGTCATGCAATTATAATAATAACTCTTAATGCTTCTTCGTTTTGCCATCGCTTCACTCTTTCTCTTTCTCTTTCTTGGATTAAATTAGTGACACTAGCAGTGGTTGTTGCGGATACAAATCCTACTGGCAATTTATATATCAAATTAGTCGTAATATGTTTTTTTTTTAATATTTGTATTATCATTGTAGTCTATCGCTTAGAAGTTAGAATTAACGTTTCTATTTATAAATATTTGCACATAATTATTTGATATTTTATATAGTTGAATTGAATAATTAGTATTATTTTTTTATAATAATAATTAATAATTGTGTGGTAGGTAAAATGGCAAACAGAGACCCAACTACCATAATAGGAATAATTGAGTGTGTTCCATTACATGCAATAAACAAATATATAATTTTCTTTATGTTATGGAGTATTTAATTTTGGTATTGACTTTTAGTGTTAAATGGTAATTTCATATTCTGGAAAGAGACCTTTAATCCAACAAAACCAGTATAGCAACTCTTTTATTTTCAGCATCTTTCGTTGCGATATTAGTGAAATTACATTTTTATCCTTTTGTTGATATATAAAAACAACAGCTCCTACACCTACATGATTTCATTTCCCAGCTTAAAGAGTGAAATGGAAAACACTGATCGGAGCACAGTTGTGTCCGGTGAAGACAACGAAAAAGCACAAATAATATCAGAATTCGTCGACCATTCCGGCCAAAAACATGGCGGCTGGGTCACATTTCCCATTCTCATAGGTCTCTTCTACTTTTTCTATAGCTCTTTTTATTAAAGTAATTTGTTTTGAATATACGTGATACATGAGCGTTTGATTTTGATACGGAGAAAGTAATAGTAATAAGTTAGTTTTCCGTTTTGTGCAGGAGCTACGACATTCTTGATGATGGCTAGTTCTGGTTGGATAGCGAACTTGCTAGTGTATTTGATTGAAGAATTCAATGTGAAGAGCATTGAAGCGGCTCAAATCTACAACATCGTTAATGGTTGCGTCAACTTTTTTCCGGTCATTGCTGCAATTGTCGCGGACTCTTTCTTAGGAAGTTTCTCCTTAGTATCCATATCTTCCTGCATATCTCTCTTGGTAATTATTCTAGCTACTCAAATTGTTGTTTTTATATATTCGAGCATTGTTTTATTTATACACTGGAGAAGAATTTCATAGAGGAACAATTAATAGACGGACAATGGTAGTAAAAGAACATAAATAATGTCCGTTATATAATTGTCTTTCATTCAACTTGTCTACAAACTAGAGCTATAATGAAAGAAAATTAGATAACATATAAACATTTTTATAATTAATCTATAATATCTCGTTGAGTTGTTGTCGTACATATCATCTTCATGTTCTGCACTACTTTTATAATATATATATATATGTGTGTGTGTGTGTGAACTGGTCACAAATATGTAATAAAATGCTATTGTAAGTTAGTATAACATATATTATAGGTAATTATCATCTTGCATATATAATATTTCGACATGATTTGCATGTAGGGTGTTCTACTGTTGACTTTGACCGGGTCCATTGTTTCATTGAGTCCACAACCATGTGACAGCAATGGAGCAACCACTTCTTGCCAAGGCGGCTCAAAGTTTCAACTGGCGGTTTTGTACGCCGGAATAGGTCTGTGCTCCGGCGGAGCCGGCCG
>JAYMTA010003376.1:0-14371 GCA_036897625.1 Pelargonium cotyledonis | reverse complement strand
AAACCCTTATACAAGAGATTAAAAAAGAATCCTCCTCCATGGACAGAGGAACATACTAGTATAGTCAAAAGGATCAAGGAACAGGTCAAAACTCTTCCTTGTCTGTCCATTCCAAATCCCTCAACTTTTCTTATAGTTGAGACAGACGCTTATGATATCAGCTTCGGTGGCATTTTAAAACAAAAAATTTCTCAAAATAATACAGAAGAATTAGTCCCGTTTAACTAAAAACATCTACTCTGTATAATATTAGGAAGAGGCCGCCACTTTCCCCGACTACTCCATCGTCAATATACCAAGACATGTTAAGTTAACTGGTTAAAACACATAAGATTTTCTTTGAAATCTCAAGTTCGAGTTTTATTGTCGACGGAATAGGTTGGAATTTGTGGGGTGGAGTTTAAGGTAACGCTTCCTCTAGAGAGTGAGAAACATTGTTATTTCGAGTATGATGTCTCGTTGCTGATAAAAAAAAAAATTCATCGCTTATACACGTTGATCTACGCGCTGCCGCCCTCCTCGTTTTTCCTTTCGGCTACCCCCGCCAATCCGTGCACTCAGTCCCATCTCAATTCCTCCCACTCGCTCTAGTGTCGCACTCTCGATCTCCTCCTCAAAGTCGCTCTCGAGCTTCTACCCACCGCTGAGAACATGAGCCTCGACATCGACCCACTCATATCCATCGCTAAGAACAAGGTTAATGACGAAAACACGTTTTGGAAGTACATGATGATCTAAAGTTAAGACATTTTGTTTAGAAGTGTCCAACATGAAAAATGTTTATTACAAAAATGATATCGGTAATTATCTCTTTATTTTATTATTATTTGTAACTCACAATTTCTTGCTCAATAAAAAATTTCTATAATTTTCTCTTTCGCATAATAAAATGAATAATAAAATTATTACGAAAAATAAAAATAAAATCACTTTCAAAAAATAAATAAATGATAATATCACTTTCAAAAAATAAAATGATAATATCACTTTCAAAAAACAAATAAATAATACAATCGTTGTCAAAGGCTACAAAAACAAAAATAAAAGCAAGTGAAAGGACGTTCCTGATATTTTGAGACGCATGACTCGGAGATAAGAGCAGCGATAGATAGATAAACTCAACCGCTCACGAGAAACCAAAACCATATCATATCGCCACACGATATTATCACCCCAGATTGCAATTCGCCACGTGGCTGTCTAAAAGATAGACCGACTTATTTTTTATTTATTTAATTTTGAAATGAAATATTACCATAAATAATAATTCAAGTCCTTTCCTTTTCACCCTACATTTATATGGCCATTGGCTTCGCTCACTCACTGCCTCAGTGACCACACACTTGAATTCAACGCACAAAAAATCACCATAAAAGCTCTGCGAAGCTTGCGAAGCAGAGACTGAATCGGAAAATGGGGCGCAAGAAGGTGGAGCTGAAGCGGATCGAGGACAAGAGCAGCCGCCAGGTCACCTTCTCGAAGCGTCGCTCCGGCCTCATAAAAAAAGCCGGCGAGCTCTCCGTTCTCTGCGACGTCGGGGTTGCGCTTGTCATCTTCTCCAGCCGCGGACGGCTCTACGAGTTCTGTAGCACCAACAGGTACGCCGATCCTTCAATTTTGTGTCAAAATTAGTTTATGCTGCTTTACATCGGACCAGTGGTGCAGTACTTGCTGGGTCTTCGTACTTTCTTGCTTTTTCGTCGCCTTTATCGGCTGATTTTCTGCAATTTTGCTCTCCTGTTCCTCGTTTTTTTCTCTCAAAATCCCTAATTTTATGCTGATTTTTTCGGATTTCATGTTTTTGGGGTTATTTGTTTTTTTCGTCGCGGTTTCTCTCGCTATTTAGGGTTTTGGTGCAGCCGGTGGTAGTAATAGTTCTATTTTGCTCGTAAATGCTTGACCTAGAACAATAAATGCCAAATTCCTCTTCGTCTCATTTGAGTTCTTCGAAACTTTCGGCTATTTCCTCATTTTTATATTCAATTAAAAATAATTCGTCCAACTTTCTGTATATATTATTTATTTATATATATTAACTGGATTTATTACATAAAATTACTCTATATCACATGTCATCTTTGTGAATCATATATGTCATGATGTTTGGTTGGTGCTGCACGTACCGAGTTGTATCCTGTCTTCTCCGCATCTCCAACACTTTTCCATGGGAGAAAGATCTCTTCTAGTCCCTGAACTATACTAAACTTTATTTTGAGCTTTCACAATACGGTTTCTTTCATCCGCAAAGGTCTCTACCGTTAATTCTAGGAACAGAAATCGTCAACTCTGATAAAAAAAAATAACTTTCCAAACTTATAAGAGAATGCCATTGATTTTTTTTCTCTGTTTTCTTTTCCAGCAATCTCTTTTCTCTCATTTCTTTTCTAGCAAACTTTTTCCTCTCTCCTCTCCGTTCTTTTCCAGCACACCATCTCCTCTCTCCTCTCCCTTTTTTGGCACACTCTCTTCTCTCTCCTCTCTCTTTTCCTGACCCACTTCTTATTAACCCATTTTTCCAAATCACTTTCATAATGAAACCCATTTTGGTTGTTTGATTCCTCTCTCTACTTCTCCCATTTGTTGACGAAGAGAAGACAACAAAACAGAGGGAGAGAGACATGCATCGGTTCCAGGTTTGGGATTTTATTGTTTTTGTGATTTTTTTTTAGGCTTTCATACTTCTTGAATATTCAAGAACTTTGAAGATTTCGGTGCCGGAATCTTCAAAGTTCCTGAACAATGATAATTAAATAAATAATAAAAAATAGTTAAGGGTAAAATAGTAATTGTCAATTTTTTAAGTTGAGGGTGTAACAGTAATTGAATTTTAAAAATTATTTTTTTATTGCAAAAAAGTGACACAGTAGCATAATTAATGGAAAACTCCTTCCCGGAATAAAATGAAAGAAACCGCGAAAACACAAAATAAAGGTGTGGGATCCCAACGGCATAAACGGTATAGTTCAGGGAATAGAAAAAATCTTTCTCCCTTGTCCATGCGTGCGTATGTTATGATTTGTTTTATTGGTTTTGTGTATGAGTGATACATTTTTTCTTTGTTCTGTGACCTGAAATAGTAATGTAGCTTTTTGAGATAACACATAGAGGCCTGTAGCTTTAAAAGAATCATACTTTGAGTGATATATTGTTCTGTGAATTGTGTGAAAATGGTATGTACCTTTTGACTTAACATATTGAACTCGTAATTCCAAAATATTCAAATACTCAAGATTTTAGTGTCCGACTCCTTTAGCTAGCCATGACCATATTATTTGTTCATTGCCACCTTTGCGATATTATTTTTCCTGGTAGCTTGTTACCCGGAACCATCCAAGCAATAAACTATCCTAGTTCTAATTTGCTATAGTGTGTCCAATACAACAGCAACATATCCAAGACGTCACCAAAAATATTTATTGAGTGTAAAAATATTAACACAAATCCAAGAAATCACTAGGAAATGTATATAGTAAAAAAATCCTACTTTAAGGTTTAGATGTCTGACATCAAGCATTTCAAAGAAAACCATACAGTAAAAGAATGCTTTGGGCAAAAGTTTTGCGAATTATGGTCTAGGGTTTCCTACTTGGGGGAGATGACATATAGTATGAGGGGATGGGAAGAGTGATAAACTGATACTCTACAAGCAAGTGTGCTTCATTTCCATGGCCATTTGGTTATTAACTGTCCATTCATACATATTGCATACTACATATTTCACGTACATGATTATATGTTGAACATATTTTGTAAGTATCTTCTCTATTGACGACTATAAGACAACGGGTCCGTGTCAATCAATTGTCATTTCTTGCTGATAAATCACCATGTTGGTACCGGCATTAGTCTTGCAAGTTTTCAGCTCATGAGCTCTAAATGACTAAAGGTCGAAGACATGGATGGGTTTTGATGTATATGATTTTTTAAATGGTTTCAGACAAATATTTGAATAAATGTATAATGGCAATACAGTTCTTATGAGGTATGATTGTTGATATTTCATTTGCTGTAAGCATGTTGTAATAATGAATTAATTTGATAACTAATTGCCATGTTTTTAGGGTTAGTCTTTATTACACATTTTGGAATTTAGATGTGCACTATATTTTAGGGTTTATGCTAGGCCAAATATTGTATTTGACATTGTTCATAAATTAAATTTCCATTATGGTAAGTGGAAATTGCTTCATTGCCATTCCTTACATTGGCAATTATATAAGTATAAATGTTCTCTGTACCGTATAATATGTAAGCATAATCATACATGCATACATACCTTAATATCCTTGTTTCTACGGTGAAAACTCAAATCATCTTTTGATATATTTTTTTCCTCTGAACACTAAAATAAATGGGTCAAAAATTAACAATATACAGTTAAGATGCTCAAATAAGCAAGATTAAGATAACCAAATAAGCAGGAAAAAATTGAAGCAATAGGGTTGGTAGGCATTTCTTGTCATTTGAATTGTATGCTAATTTTAGGAGTTCAACAACCAGCGCTTAAGAAATTATTTTAGTATATTTTAAGTTTTAATATTGTTAAAACTTCCTTTTTCGGTTAACATGTTCCCAAGGTAAGTGTGATGGATATCAACTTTGCTCTGGGATTAATTCTAGCCACAAATTGCTAGTGGTGTACCCTAGGAAATATATATATTTGGATGATAGGAGCTGCTTGTGGCCAAGCCTTGTACACTTGTCTTTATCTTCAATGGTTGAGGTGGATGGGTCTTGATGTACCAAAAAGATATCCAATGTTTTGACCTCTGAAACTGGATCTGAATATTCTGACAGATCAGTTTTTTGAAAAAAGAGAGGAACTTCTAATCGATGCCCAAATAGGTTAACAAAAAATTCTAATTTTCTCACCCTTTATTTCGTTCCAACAGATTACACACTGGAACTTTGTGACCACAACTTCCAGTCATAAGCATGCCTCTTCACTGAGGATTCTAATGGCTATGCAACCGTGGAACAAGTTAAGTGTTCCTATCAGAATCTACTGTACTTGAATCAACTCCATAAATAAGTGCTATCTTACATGAAAAACGATTTAAAAAATCTTATATTGAAAACTTTTTAACACGCTAAACACCTTCATATGCTTCGATCCATACAAAAATCTACTCTACTTTTATTAAGTCAATAGCCAAGTGCTGAAATTCGTTTTAAAACCTTATATGGAAAGCTTAAAAAAATCTTATTTACAAAACTTTTTAACTGTTAAACCACTAAACATCTTTATTTTAAAAGAGAAGCATCAATCATCCTCCACCATGCTGTGATTTAGAACCACGTTTTTTGTCTATCAACTACCCATTATGTGGCGCTTGAAACCCCAATTTTAAGGTTTTAGTAGCCACAATTGACAACTTTTATCTTGTATTATTGTAAATCACTGATGCATGATAAATTTTGAGTTCAACTCAACTAAAATTGGCTAGTAAAAGCTCCAAATGAGCCGAGTTCCTACATGGAAGAAAATTGAAGTGTGAACGAGAACTAATCAAAACTCACCTAGATTGATATGCGTCCGGGAGTGAATTAGGATGCTAGATCGATTGTATTATTATATTGGTACAACGAGTCAACATATCCTCAAACTGGATGGAGGATGGTTGATTTGAGAATAGACACCACCATTGATCAAAAAACCTCATCGAGCCAACATTGGTGGACGCGACCAATACTCTAAGAGTTAGCTTGCATAATGGTTTTTGTCCAAAAAGATGTGTAGCCCTAGGAGCTCAAATACGTAGGCATGCTTATCTTGACAATATAAGAACATCTAGCTCAATCACACGAGCATATGGATATAAAGATTATGGTCGTGTGGCTTTTTGTTGACACTTGGTCTCGCAAGTGCACATGTTTTCTCATCTTACTTCTTGGTAGATGTTTCTTCCCCCCTTGCACTTCCTATAGTGTTGTGCAAATAGAACTAATTGATAGGCTTTCCAATACCTTGCTTCTAGGCTTATTTGAACAAATTGAACTTTTGAAATGTTGTACTTGTGATTAAAATAGATTTCCTTCTAGTTCTTCGTCACGCCACACTACTTTCTAGGTACATTTTGCTATGATATTAAGTATGAAAGCCATTCTAACAAAGATACTCAAAGCATGTATGCACTTCGTCTTAAGTTGAGCTAGGGGCTCCTATGGCTCATGTGATGATAGTTGATTACATCACGTAGACCTAATATTTGTAGTTATTTTTAGACAATTAAGAACCCAACGTCCACATTGTTAATCAATTTAGAGAATATATAACATTCTAGTGTATGAAAGTAATTCATGATTTACTTTCTATCTTCGTTGAGACACACTTCATTTTCTCCTCTATCTTTTACTCTCGCTGCAAAGGTGATTATTAGCATTGTAAAGTTTGTGCTCATCTATTCAAAGCAAATAACGAAAAAATGGAGGTCGGATTCTAAATGTGGCAAAAAACCTTAATAAAAGATAATTATCAGAGCAGCTGTAATGCTTAGATCCTTTTGTGAGTATCAAGAGAACAGAGTGTTCCACATGAATTAGCACCTTTTTCAGCTTCTTCATTGTGTAACACCTACTACAATGAATGCTCATAGGAGAGAATGTGAAATAGTAGGGTTCATGTCATGGATCAAGAGAACCAACCATGTGCAGCGTCCCAAACTCCTGTATTTAAAGGAAGGTCATGCATAATAAACACATAATTAGGCAAAATATGATTATTTGCACCATTGAAGAGCACTGATCATTATCTGATTTGCAAGTATAGGAGTGTGTCATATAACAAAGACCACTCATGAGATGTCTAACAGAGACCTATCCTTTCATGATGTGACATTCTTCCCCACTAGTTCTACGAATGCCCGCATCGCGGACTCATGCTGGTGTCACTTTTTTTGTGCCATGCGCAAATTCGTTGCCATATCCATTTGGGGACCTCCTTATCGCTAGCAACGAAATTTGCGTGCTCCAGCCAAATTCTATTCCTCAAGGCATACACCTTGTGCATGATGATGTTTATTCGTCCCTTTTAGACCTAGATAGGCGCACATTAATTACTCAATTGACGCTTGCCCAATGTAGCACTAAATGCATTGTCCCCACGTCAACTCACACATCAATTGTCCCATCTACACTTGAACCCATTTCCCTCTCATAGATCGTTTAAAAGAAACTTGACACTTCCAACCATCCGCATCTGCTACGTGCTATGATGATGCGTGCGCTATGTCTTCCAAGCCTGCTTTTATACTGGTCCTATATAGGCCCCTAAACTACCGTATGTGAAAGGAAGGGTTGACTTTATCCATGGGCGTCAAGGACAATGAACACATAATCAGACAAAAGAGGTTATACATGCATTATTGAAGAGTACTGATCAATATTTGATTCACAAGTATAAGAGTATGCCAGATAGCGAAGATCACCTGTAAGACGTCTAAGGGAGACTCATTCTTTCAGAACATGACACTTATCATCTTCTCTTTAAAATTTCTCATCAGCGCCTCCTGCTCCAATGCTTAACATTTATGAAATGGGCTCTAACACTCAATGGTGTTAATTGATTTAAGTAAAGTAAGCCCGTCATACAGTTTGATTGTCAGATACTTGAAAATTAGGTGATGTTTGTTGTTTGTTTTGAGCTATTAATACTTCTTGAAGGCGTTTTTCATTCTTTGATTTTCCCAAAATGATTTTACACTTTTCTATCTTCTTAGACCTTGTGAGCTTGGGGTCCCTTGAGAAAGCAAAAGATGTAATGATTCCTAGCTCATTTTAAGAAAATGGTGAAAATATTGGCATCCAATATCGGGAGGGAAATGAGTTTATGGATGATCAAGAATCAACAAGTCTCTCTTATCCTATGCAATACCTACCACCTCCACAAGCTAGATCAATGCATTTTGACGGCTATGCATTATTTCTTTTCCTGTAATCTTGCTATTTACGAGGAGGTGAGGTTCTAAAGGCTTTTGGGGATCAATAAGAGGAGAAACGATTTCTTCAAAATGTATAGTGTACATGGCAATACAAGAATTTTCGGAGTATAAGAGATTCATGCTACGAAAATGATTCTCATTTGTGACGAACTCTTGATCAAATAACTGTCTTGAGATCCAATATACTGAAGAGAATCAATTCACTTCCTCATATGTAAAAGAAAAGAATATAAGGATTCTGAATTGTACTCTTGTGAATTCATCCTTACAACAACAACTAATGGTTAGCATAAAAATTCCCATCCACATGCACTAGTTATATTGTCTATATTTGAGTTTTACTCTTGTTAGGACAAACTCAAGTAGCAGGATGGGTAATAATGATTTATTGAAGCTAGTCACTGATAAGATGGTTGTTTACTGAAGATTGTTGTCAATAGTTGTGAGAATCAGACTCGTATGGCGAGTCAATTCTTACATTTAGAGGGAGATGTTGGTTAATTATAGGCGTCAAGCACAATAAACACAAATTAGGACTATGAGGTTAACCCTGAATCACGAGAATAAACATTAATCATAATTTAAATAACAAGTATAAGAGTAAGTTGTATGGCCAAGACACCCATAAGGTGCTTAAAGAAGATGCATCCTTTTGGTTCGCAACATTCTCATTCACTTGTTTTGTAGCCGCCTTGTCGCAAACTTATGTTTGTGTCACCCTGTGTCAAGGGTCTTCGTTCGTAAAATTGTTGCCCAATACCTATGTTGACCCTCTTTTCTTGGCAACTAAGCTTGCGTGCCTTAGCCAAACCTTATGCCTTAGGGTGCACCACCTCGTACATTCTGTTATCTGTCTTCTTTGGATCTTCCTATAATGTACACATGAATCACTCAAGTAGTGCTTTCTTAATGTAGCACTAGACGTCTATCTCCCCCATCCATTTTAGCAAACGGTAGCTATCCCTATATTTCTTCTCATGGATCAATAGGGAGTTGCATACCACCACAAATCATTTGCATATACCACATGCGACACAATGATTTGGTACCCTCCTAAGATGATTTTGACACCTATTGTCCAAACCAAGAGCATTGGCCCTTGTGAGACACATAAGGTGCCTAGGTGAAAAACATTCTTTCAGATTGCAACATTATACTCTATTTGGTCTATAATCTTCATTGAAAGAACAAAAGAAATTAAGGAAGAACCAAGGATAGAAGAGGTCTTATAAGTTTAGAGGTTAGGGTGCACCACCTCGTGCAATTTTGTTACCTATCTTCTTTGGACCTTTCTAAAATGCACACATGAATCATTCCAGTAGTGCTTTCTTAATGTAGCACTAGACGTTTATCTCCCCCATCCATTTTAGCAAACCGTAATCATCCCTATATTTCTTCTCATAGATCAGTAGAGAGATGCATGCCACCACAAATCATTTGCATATACGATTCGGTACACTCCCAAGATAATTTTGACACCTATTGTCCAAACTAAGAGCATTGACCCTTGTGAAACACATAAGGTGCCTAGGTGAAAAACATTTTTTCAGATTGCAACATTATACTCTATTTTGTTTATGATCTTCATTGAAATAACATAAGAAACTAAGGAAGAACCAAGGGTACAAGAGGTCTTAGAAGTTTGGAGGTTAGGGTGCACCACCTCGTGCAATTCTGTTATCTGTCTTCTTTGAACCTTCTTAAAATGCACACGTGAATCACTCAAGTAGTGCTTTCTTAATGTAGCACTAGACGTCTATCTCTCATATCCATATTAGCAACCATAATTATCCCATAGATCAATAGAGAGACGCATGCCACGACAAATCATTTGTGTGTACCACATGCGGCACAACGATTTGGTACACTCTCATGATGATTTTGAAACCTATTGTCCAATCCAATAGCATTGCCCCTGTGAGACACATAAGGTGCCTAGGTGAAAAACATTCTTTCAGATTGCAACATTATACTCTATTTGGTCTGTAATCTTCATTGAAAGAATAGAAGAAATTAAGGAAGAACCAAGGGTAAAAGAGGTCTTAGAAGTTTGGAGTGTCTATGTACATGGCAATTCATGAGTTTCTAGCACACAAGAAACTCGAGCCACCAAAGTGATCTGCCTTTGCAAATGTTGGGTTCACAGGACATGTAAAATCTTTACCCCTTTTCAATAAGTCTAGAACTGTGCAATACGTTAGAAGCCAATTTTCCTATTACATAAGTACAAGTTCACTAATAGGTTGTTCACGTTTGCGTGTGCTGTGTGCCTCGCTAAACACATCCTTATTAAAAAGTGGACTCTAAAATAGCTTCTTGTTCCATAGTGATCCCTGCACTTGTGCGCTCTAAGCTCTTTATTATGCTTTCATCTAGCCATGCAAGAAATCTTCTTCTTTTTCCACCTTTTCAATTGGTTTGATAAAAGATATCCTATTTGCTCAACTTTCCTAAACATCTTATGCTTGGATCTTACTTGATATATTTTGTGCCTCTAGAAGTCAATTCGAGAGGAGAGCTACATGTATATGTGTGAGATCTTTTTGCATCTATGTTCATCTCGTGCAAAAGAACATTTCTTCCTTTCTAAGCTCTTCTTCATGAGTGATTTCTTCTTTGCACCTCCTTTTGCACCATACCTAGCTCAATGCCTTTACTTATACTTGAATGCTAGACTCTCTATTGCCAATATGAATGGTAGGCTCCAATTTCAAAAAGCGGTAGACTCACTGGGGTGATGCATACTGATAGAGAGATCCGACCCAATCCTTTCCTCACAGATGAAGACTAAAGAACCATGTTGTCACACGTGTAGATATTTGTCCTCTTTGTTTTGAGACTCGTTATGATGTCTAAATTTTGAGAAGTCGTTCCCAACTTGAGGCTCTCAGTCTTGGGCGTGTGAATAACTTTTCGTCTTATTTATGCTCGCCTTACCTTCTTAGTTGCCTATATAATTAACCAAAAATCATTGAGTTGAATAATGCATTGTACATTTATATTTATAGATTCGGCATGACATATAATATTTTTTTAGTAATGCATGTTATACCTTTTCGTTTATTTTATTTTTATTTTAACAATATTTTGTGTTCTTCATTAATACAAATTTATACAAATTAATAATAATTCTTAACACTTCACTGTCATAAATTATTATTTAAACTGTAATGTCGGAGCATCAAATAATAATAATTCACCCATTTAACTAAATAAATTGAATACAAATCACTTGAGAAGTGTATTGTGCATTGAAACTGTGGACTAAAATGACTAGATTTTTTAACCAATGATTTTGAATAAATGATATTTTTTCTAGTTTATAACTTTGATCTCCCATTTTAATTTTGGTGATTCAACTTGAATCCGCATCATTTTATTTCATAGAAACATGATTAAGACTTGTATTACAAAACTAAAGCTTTGTGGAGCAAATATGTTACAACTTACAACTTTGATTTTTTTTTAAAAAGTATGTCCAATTTCTTTTTCATTAACTTGTGTTCTGAGCTCCAATTGAGTGTTTTATACATTATTTCAGGTAAAATATACAAAAATGTGATTATGACATCAAAAAGAGATTTGTTTGCATATATTTATAAGTTTTGGTAAGAAAAAACTTTCTTTGCAATGTTAATCTAGATAAGTTAGGATTTGGTTGCATTTAATTTTTTTTCTAAATGAATTTGATATTCTGGAGAAGGTGAACAAAAAATGGTTAAAATTTTAATTGCCAAAGTATTGAAATATATAGTAAATTTATAAAGACCAATAAACACATGTTAATTATAAATTTTAATTTATACTTGCACTACTTACTATATTAGCAAGTGATTTTTTTTAAAAAAAAAACTATGTTAGCAAGTTAACAAACTCTATTTGACCAGAGAAACTCCTTGAAAGTTTAAGGACATGTAATCTTTTTCTAAATATTATAATTAACATTAGAAGATACCAATTGTAACCTATAACAAATTCCCTAATGTGCAATTTTGATCCCCATATGATTCATTTTTCATGATATTCTTTTTGGCATTATTTTGCTAAAATTTCATTCATCTCTATTATATGATAACATACCTCATATATACTATCACATCAACACATTTCAAATTGTTAACTAGTATGCCACTTGCTATCTAGTGGGCACAATTTCCCATGTTGATTGCTAAGTACTTTATACTAAAACACTTTTATTGTATGGCTGGTATAAAATTTACTTAAAACATTTATATTTTTAATGCTTTTGGGCCATACTTTCACTATCTAGTGGGCACAATTTCCCATGTTGATTGCTAAGTATTTTATACTAAAACACTTTTATTGTATGGCTGGTATACAATTTACTTAGAACATTTATATTTTTAATACTTTTGTGCCTTACTTTCAAACATCGTATTATCGTACTTCTGAAAAAGAACCGTCCTATCCAAGTTGCATTCTTCATAGCACTATAATCCTTGAATCATTTCAAATTGTATAATAATCTCAAGTTTAAGTGGTCTCCATACTGGTAATCTAAATTTTACGTTCACATTGTTTGATACTCTATCACATCCCTTCACGAACGAGTTGAACAACGTGTACATTGCCAACCTTTATTGCCAAGTATATTGGAAATAGCTTGAATTCTTATGTAGCTATTCAAGAACGTTGAGATCACATACTTCGATCTCTTCAGCAATGTTGAGCCATCTTCCGTCAACCTTAAGGGGGAGGTATATTGGTGACTTAAGTGTCCAAAATTTTGGACATTTTTTTATTCATGTGATATCCTTTCAAATTCAGTATACCCTTTTTTAGCCTCATTCATTCATTCATCACAATTTTTTTCTTCATCACTAAGAAATGATCTAGATTCTTCAACGATCTTTCTGTGTGGATATATTCTCCTAAAGCCATGCCTCAAAACTTTTAAATATCAGTTTCACAACTCCAATTGAGCTACGTATTACAATCACGCCCCAAAATATTGTGCAATGAAGAGTAGCTTTTGTGCTTGAACTGTATCTCAAGTTTAATATCATTTGTACTCGATCTAAACTTTTAAAGCTAAATCCTTTTACTTGATTTGTTATTCACACATTCTTCTCATAATAAGATGAACTTTCAAGCATATTTGTTAACACCTTGATGTCATCTTCTCATTCAAGATGTAATGTAGGGGATGGCCTTTTACTTTTACATCTTTTACTATGCTTGGTGCAAATAAATTAAGG
The DNA here is from genome assembly GCA_036897625.1 of Pelargonium cotyledonis. Classification (NCBI taxonomy): domain Eukaryota; kingdom Viridiplantae; phylum Streptophyta; class Magnoliopsida; order Geraniales; family Geraniaceae; genus Pelargonium; species Pelargonium cotyledonis. The sequence goes on along the minus strand of JAYMTA010003376.1, from coordinate 1,212 downwards.
ATGAGGTAAATTTTAAACACCATGATAAGGATTATCATCTAAGGTACCGTATATGTCTACATTCGTCCCTGGAAGAAGGGCCTAGAATTAACTAGGCGAATGGAATCCTCCTCTCCTTCTTTAAGAAGCTACGAGAGACCAAGGAAAGAATTGTATTTTGTCCGTTTATGGAATAGAGCAATAATCTTATTCACTTAGGGAATGAAGGCTAGGTATAGACTCCCACCATTTTAGAAGCATCCATTGACATAATTATATTACTCTCCCCTCACTCCTAACATTCATTCATAAAAAAATGCTCAAATGACTTAGTATAGTAGGTACACTAACGAAACGAGAGAAGGCATTCACGAATGAAGTATGCATCCTTAAGTTAAGGGAAACTTGTATTACTAAAAGAATGAGGCAATCCTTCCGTCTTGTGGATAAGTTCATAATACTTTATGAAGTTGAATACTTACTACAAATGGGCAATCCTCTAGAATAAGTTTCGTAGAAGCTCATAATTATAAAGAATCGATCAAAATCAACCAATGGTAGTTTTCTCCACCTGAATATTCAGATATGAAAATAAATTTACAAAAATGCTAAGCCATTGAAACTCTAACATCTTGTCCTCTTTTGCCTGTAATTGGTTTTTTTTATATTATTCTCTCACCAACGCCCTACTCACACTAGCACGATACACTTCATTTTGACAGTCATCGCCTATTTCTTCTAACAAGTGTTGGAGAATGGAGCTCATCATTTGCGTGTTTGAATGCCTACCACTCCATTGAACTCTTTCTTAGTTGAAATATTTCAAGAAATTCCAACTAAGTTGCTTTAATTGTTGGATCATGCATCCCATTGTTTTGAGTAGAGCCATGGCATGATGCATAGTCCTCGCCATGAAAAGGTGTGCCTTTTATTGCACCATTTTAAAGGCACATGGCACGATGCGATGCAACAAGTGTCATATTCAGAATGTATTAGTTATAAATCATGTTATTAGAATACTACAAAACAACTATAATTGAAGCATATTCCAACAGAACTACCTCAAAAAGGATGGATACTATGATATTGAAGCTTCAATACCTCATTGTTGGTTTTAGATCTCTAGCATCAAGTGAAGACCAATGGAAATTAGAGCTATGAAAATAAATTTACAAAAATGCTAAGCCATTGAAACTCTAACATCTTGTCCTCTTTTGCCTGTAATTGGTTTTT
>JAYMTA010003375.1:0-14372 GCA_036897625.1 Pelargonium cotyledonis | reverse complement strand
TATTCGTGGTGATTCGCTGCTGCAGATTGTTCGGACAGGCTACGATGTCTATCTCGATAGCAAAAACGTGGTGAATCAGACCACAGCCAAGGCGTCGCTGATTCAGATGCTGGTGATTGTGTTCCGGAGGATGGAGGCGGATTCGTCCACCGTGCCGATTCAGCCCATTGTGGTGGCTGAACTTATGGAGCCCATTGAGAAGTCCGATATGGACGGGTCGATGACGCAATTCGTTCAGGGGTTTATCACAAAAATAATGCAGGACATTGATGTGGTGTTGAATCCTGCCATGCCTGTGAAGGGTGGCTTGGGAGTCCATGATGGGGCCTTTGAGACAACTACTGTCGAGACCACAAATCCAGCGGATTTGTTGGATTCTACAGATAAGGACATGTTGGATGCCAAGTATTGGGAGATTAGTATGTACAAGACTGCATTGGAGGGAAGGAAGGGGGAGCTGGCTGATGGGGAGATGGAGAGGGATGATGATTTGGAGGTTCAGATTGGGAATAAGCTGAGGAGGGATGCATTTCTGGTGTTTCGGGCACTATGTAAGTTGTCAATGAAGACACCTCCGAAGGAGGCTTTAGCAGATCCCCAGTTGATGAGAGGGAAGATCGTGGCTCTGGAGTTGTTAAAGATTTTGCTGGAGAATGCTGGGGCCGTGTTTAGAACCAGTGACAGGTATTATTTGTATCTTAAATTCTTCACATGTTAATATAGTAATGCTTATATGGTGCTAAACCAGCTTGCCCCTAGCATATTTTGTGCTTGTGTATCTAGTTATCTACCATGATAAATGCCCTGAAGGTCTATCTTACATGTAAGCTTGTTTGTGCATACATGGATTGTTGGCTTGGAAAGTACAAATTTTAGCAGTAAGTTGTTGGTATGTTGGTCAGAAGTTTATTAGTTGAAATGAAACTACATTGAATATCAAGATATCCTGATAGTTTCTGATGTCTTCATTTTTTTAAAGGCACTAGCTACTTGGACTCTTTAACTGTTAGAAAGTCATATGGAACTTGGAAGCTTTATCAATATGATGTGAGTTGAAATTGTAAGTTAGACTATTAGCTGTTATATTGTGGGCTAAACATAAGATGTCAGATCTTATGTTTAGATAAGTATGTTGCAAGAAGTTCTGTGGAATTATTATCTAGAGGTTGACTTGAGGTGGTCGTTGGGGATATAAACTCCTATAGGTTTGTCGATACCTTTGGTGTAGTAGGGTTCTTTTGTATGCTTTGGCGCTAAAATTACATGGCTTGATAATTTTTTCATTGATAATTTTATCCAATTAAATTTCCTTGGTAGTTACTAGTTAATTGGATCATTGGGCTTTTATTTTAGGCCCTTCTCTACTGTTATTATGTTTGGGTATTTTGTAATTTGGGATAAGGGTTGGAGTTTGTGTTTGTTTATGGGTTGTTTCAATTAGTAGATAATATACTGATCCCTTCTTGGTGTCATTTTTATTTATTGACTTTATTTATAGCTTAAGTTGGTTTTGACTCCTTTTATTTTCTACTTAGGAGTTTTAGTTCCTAGCTATAGGTGTTTATTTATTTATTTATTTATTTTTATTTATATTTTTTGCTGCATTTAGACAATGTAATTTTAGATCAAATTTAACTTTGAGATAGGATTTGCATATTCCAAATCTCACCCGTCAATGCTAAATTGGAATTCTAAAAGGTTTATATCCAGTTTGGGTTTGTCCCAAAATGATTGTCCTCCTTTTTATTTTGAGAAAAATTAAGGAGAAGTTAGTTAGTGTGGTATGTTTACTATTGTATGCTCATGATCTCAACTCATGATCATGTTTTGAGAGATCCTAACTAACTTTTTATAAGAATATTATTGACAATTCATGCATAACTAACTTAATAGAAAAGAAAACAAGTCACTCATTGGGACAAAAATGCAAGAGAAATAGGACTCATTTTGGGACGGAGGGAGTACAACATTTCATTGCACAAATCCTACCATGCTGGTGTTTACCGTGCCATCATATTTGCCTTCAAAAGTCCAAACACTTCATTTTTTGGGTGCCTTTTGTTAAGCAAAATTTAACTGGATCATGATTAAATCTATCTACCGTTCTTGAACCTAGCCATTTTATTTTGCTGGTAAATCTAAATGGCGGCACAATTACAAAGTTTGTTGTTCTATCACTCTGTATCCTTGGGTAACTATGCTTATGAGATTAGTGTGTTACTGGTAATTGTATAATGTTCAAGCGAAATCACTGATGAAGATAGTTAAACTTAGTGCTTAAGGTTAAGTTCCATGAAGCGTTCTAGATAAGAACTTTTGTTGTTGAAACATTTATATATTAGCAAGTAAAAGAATAAATAAATACTGAAACATGTTTTCTACTATTGATATATTAGTGCTAAACTTTACTCCCGCCTAGAAGTTTAAGCTATTAGATGGATTACCAAAACTAAGTATATTCACATTTTTTCTATGTGAGATACTAAGACAACACAATGGGCCCTGCACTTGGACCAAGAGGTAAGAGGGAGGCTAATCAAACGGGCTACATAGGCCCAAACTGAACCTGCTCTTGGTGTAATCCAAAAGCTTAAGCCATAAGGTGGAAGGGCCCAAATATCAAGTGGTTGCAAACTTCACGTTCTTTCCATGTGGGATACTATAAGAATAAGTATATAATTTAGTCAAAGAAATTGCTATATAGGTTACTGATGGCCTTGGAGTTTGATTGCCCTTCTGGCTTTATATTGTTGCCGATGTTTGATTCATGTGTAACCAAACTTATTTCTGTGAATTATTTGTAGCTTTGCTTTAATGTTTTAGTATAAACTCTGGTTGTTTGACAGCTGAAAATAGAATTACTTGATGTGAACAGAAGCCTCTTAATCTTTTGACATCTTGGGAACAATTTTGTCTTTTGATTTGTTGTTTTGTAGATTTATCCTTAACTGTGATTCTTGCTTCTCTTCTATGATTATAATTTTTTTTGGTCATGGCAAGTAATATGCTCTTTGGTTTTTGTTTGCTGTCCTACACATATCACTACATAGTTTATGTGTTATCTTTCCACTAATAAAGTTGTGCAAAATCTTCTTGTTGTGACAGATTTTTAGGTGCCATCAAGCAATATTTGTGTCTCTCTTTGTTGAAGAACAGTGCTTCAACTCTCATGATTGTTTTCCAGCTTTCTTGCTCCATTTTCATTAGTCTAGTGTCAAGGTTTAGAGCTGGATTGAAAGCAGAGATTGGAGTATTTTTTCCTATGATTGTTCTCAGAGTTCTAGAAAATGTTGTTCAACCTAATTTTCAACAGAAGATGATAGTGCTTCGATTTCTTGAGAAGCTCTGTGTTGATTCTCAGATCCTAGTAGACATCTTCATCAACTATGATTGTGATGTCAATTCTTCAAGCATATTTGAAAGGTATGGTTTGTTCAGTGCTGTGGTAGGCATACCCTATGATGTTAATGTATGTAGTAGTATCGCCTTTACATTTGATGGCATTTCACATTGCAAGTTGTTTTATCATACTGATGTAATATGACTGTCAAGGCTGGATGTCTACAAGTCACATATCCTTATTTTTTTTTTGGTGTACTTGTCCTTCTAGGATGGTCAATGGACTTCTAAAAACTGCTCAAGGTGTCCCTCCTGGTGCTGGCACTACTTTGCTGCCGCCTCAGGAAGCGACTATGAAACTTGAAGCTATGAAGTGTTTAGTAGCTATTTTAAGATCTATGGGAGACTGGATGAACAAACAGTTACGAATTCCTGATCCACATTCTACCAAAAAGTTTGAACCAGCTGATAATATTCCTGAATCTGGAAGTACTCCGATGGCTAATGGTAATGCGGATGAGCTTCTTGAAGCCTCGGATTCTCATTCTGAGGCCTCTAGTGAAACTTCCGAAGCCTTGACTATTGAGCAACGCCGGGCTTACAAACTTGAACTTCAGGTGAGTAGATGCAGAATTTTTCTGGGCTTTGAGTATATATCTTTTGCCTTATTTTCTTGGCTATTGCCCATCGAAGCTTATGCTACATTTTTGGCAGGAAGGTATATCTCTCTTTAATCGGAAACCTAAAAAAGGAATAGAATTTCTGATTAAGGCCAACAAGGTGGGCAACACAGCAGAGGATATTGCAGCTTTCCTAAAAAATGCGTCTGGTTTGAACAAGGCTGTGATTGGTGATTATCTTGGAGAAAGGGAAGAAATGCCACTGAAAGTGATGCATGCTTATACGGATTCCTTTGATTTCCAAGGCATGCAGTTTGACGAGGCAATCAGGGCATATCTGCAGGGCTTTAGGTTGCCTGGTGAGGCACAGAAGATTGACCGAATCATGGAGAAGTTTGCTGAGCGTTATTGCAAATGTAATCCTAAGGCTTTTATAAGTGCTGATACAGCCTATGTTCTAGCTTATTCGGTGATTATGCTCAATACTGATGCTCATAATCCTATGGTGAAGGACAAGGTGTGTTTGCATCTTAATTTGATACTGCTGGGCGTTTGATTCACGCTTTTCATAATTCAGGCATTTATTTTTCACTATTTTATCTTTTTTTTTTGTTATTAAAACACACAGATGTTTTATCTTTGCCATTAAATTTTGCAGATGTCTGCCGATGATTTTATTAGAAACAATCGTGGTATTGATGATGGAAAGGACTTACCTGAGGAGTACTTGAGGTCTTTGTATGACAGAATATCAAGGAAGGAGATTAAAATGAAAGAAGATGATTTAGCTCCTCAACAGAAACAGTCTACAAACCGAATTTTAGGCTTGGACAGTATCTTGAATATTGTGGTTCGAAAGCGGGAGGAAGGAAACCAATTGGGGACCAGTGATGATCTTATTAGGCATATGCAAGAGCAATTTAAAGAGAAAGCTCGCAAATCTGAGTAAGATGAACTAGTCTTTCTTACTATGATGTACGAACATAGCTCTAGCAATCATACTGCTGGATTCGAACTCTTTGATGTTATAGTGTTTTGCGTAGGTGTTACTTATACCGCATTTGCTCTTTCTATAATCCACTAGGATTTCTTGACCAATATAGTAGTTTCTCCTCTTTCTTGACCAATATGTGAAGCAGGTTTTTGTTAAGTCTGCCATTTCTTATTTCGTACGAAATAACCCTCTTAGACTGTTGTCTTCATATGCACTCTCGCAATTTGTAGGTCAGTTTATTATGCAGCGACAGATGTTTTAATTCTTCGATTCATGATTGAAGTATGCTGGGCTCCTATGTTGGCTGCCTTCTCTGTTCCACTTGAACAGAGTGATGATGAAGTAGTAATATCTCTGTGTCTTGAAGGCTTTCGTTCTGCTATTCATGTCACTGCTGTAATGTCAATGAAGACTCATAGAGATGCATTCGTGACTTCATTAGCAAAGTTTACTTCCCTGCACTCTCCTGCTGATATCAAGCAGAGAAACATAGATGCTATCAAGGTTAGTATGGCTGATATCACTTGCAAATATATTCCACAGTTAGATGTATGATGAATCTTTCTCTCTACCTCTCTCTCTTGGTCAGTGAGTCAGTGAGTTTGTCTGGATTTATGGATTCGTTAGGCCTTCTTTCTTTTTAATCTGTTACCTGCTCAATTCTATTAAGCTATGGTAAATTAAAGATTTTGTGGAATAAACTTGTTCAACTTCATGATGGTTTAGAAACCTCATAGTTTTAGCTCTCCAGTTTATTCTGGAAGTTTATAATAATCTTCTATTTCGTCACATAGAAATAAGTACTAATTATTAAGGAGAAACCCTAAAGTAGTCTTAAAACTTGAAAATATTGTTTCTTTATAATCCCCCCTAAAATTATTTCTAGAGTTTAGGAGTTGTCATCTTTCAGTGTCCATCTCATGGGTTGAAGTTCAATCATATGTTTCAAATAGTTCATAAATCAGAAGCAATAAGAATAGGAGAATTCAGAATAGTTTACGACTCTGTTTTTTCTGTCTATCCTAACACCAAATTAAATGAACAATGCCCTATTGGTAAGTGTTAGATGGCTTTTGAAAATCACTATAAAACTTAGTCTAAGGTTGTAACTCAGAAGCACAATGAATAAATTTGTCAAAGTTGAGATTGACTGTAAGTTAGGAATCATTCTATGATTAGTTTTGCTGCAAAAAATGCAATGTTTGAGCTGAAGGTTGATAATTATGCAATGAGGAGAATAGATAAGTTGATGAAAAAAATGATTATAAGGATGTTTTAGGGGAGCTTGGTTGAGCAGTAAATTTTTCTTCATGGATGCGCTAGTAAAATTTAGATTTTTATCCCATTAATGTTCTGGACACAGATTCTCAGATATTTAAAATCCATAACCCGGTTGTATGATTCTGCTAGTAGTGTTATTCAGAAGTATGTGCTGTCTTTGATATATGCCGTGGATTTTAGAACTAAAATTAGCTTCAGTTATCAAGTTTCAATTTTAGAGCAAATTACCATTTACTTGTAGATCTAACATTGCATGTGATTTCTTCATGGTTGATAGGCAATTATCACAATTGCAGATGAAGATGGTAATTACTTGCAAGATGCTTGGGAGCACATCTTGACTTGCGTTTCAAGGTTTGAGCATTTACATCTGTTAGGAGAAGGTGCTCCTCCAGATGCCACATTCTTTGCATTCCCTCAGAATGAGTCAGAAAAGTCCAAGCAAACCAAGTCAACCGCACTTCCTGTTTTGAAGAAGAAAGGAGCTGGGAGGCTTCAGTATGCTGTTGCTACTGTGATGAGGGGTTCATATGATAGTGCTGGTATTGGCTCCAATGCGTCTGGGGCCGTTACATCTGAACAGATGAACAATTTAGTCTCTAACTTAAACATGTTAGAACAAGTTGGAAGCTCTGAAATGAATCGTATATTCACACGGAGTCAGAAGTTAAACAGTGAGGCGATTATTGACTTTGTTAAAGCACTTTGCAAGGTTTCTATGGAGGAATTGCGATCTGCGTCGGATCCTCGGGTTTTCAGTCTTACAAAGATTGTTGAGATTGCGTATGAACCACACTTCTTACTCCTGTTCCTTTAATTGGTATATCACGTTTGTATAATCTATAAAAGTCATTAATCATGATAATAATGATTATTGGTAAGCGAAATTGTAGATGACTGATGACCCCATGAACTATGCCTCTTTTGCACACTGAACTTTTTTTTTTTTTACACAACTACCCCAAACATTTCCCGGTTCATTATGTCAATCATAATTAAAATAATATTATGTTAGTTTGATCATGTCCAAGTCACATGTTACCTATTATAGTGAATTTTACTTACATTTCAGTCAGTTTTCATAATTTCTGATGAAACTTTCTAGTTTTTGTTGATATTATGCAAGGGCGAATCACAATACAAAGAAGCATTTATGGAAATTTAAGAATATCTTATACAGTGTGACTTGCACATAATTTTGTTAATAGAAAATATACCGTTTAATATAACTGACATTGTTCCTCTTCTTCTGTCATATCTGCTGTTTTTTTTTTTGTTTTTTTATTTTTATTTTTATTTTTTTATAATTCTATTCCATTTGTAATCTTACAACAGGCACTATAACATGAATCGCATCAGGCTTGTGTGGTCAAGCATCTGGAACGTGCTCTCTGATTTTTTTGTGACCATTGGATGTTCTGAGAACCTATCCATTGCAATTTTTGCTATGGACTCTTTACGCCAGTTATCAATGAAATTTTTAGATCGAGAAGAGTTGGCAAATTATAACTTTCAGAATGAATTTATGAAGCCTTTTGTTATTGTTATGCGCAAGAGTAGTGCTGTTGAAATCAGAGAACTAATCATTAGATGTGTTTCACAAATGGTTCTATCTCGTGTCAATAATGTGAAATCAGGATGGAAGAGCATGTTCATGGTATGGCAATCTACCCGATCTCTATCTTTCTTTTTGGTGTTTTAGACCCTAATTATGGGTTGTATTGACTATTTATGATTGTTACGTATCATTTTGCAGGTGTTCACCACTGCAGCTTATGATGATCACAAGAACATAGTACTCTTGGCCTTTGAAATAATTGAGAAGATTGTGCGAGACTACTTCCCACACATTACTGAGACTGAAACCACTACTTTTACTGACTGCGTGAATTGTCTAATTGCATTCACTAATAGTAGATTCAACAAAGACATTAGTCTCAATGCTATTGGTTTTCTTCAGTTCTGTGCAACAAAACTTGCAGAAGGAGATCTCGGTGCCTCTTCAAAGTACAAGGACAAAGAAGCTTCTGGAAAAGATGGAAAACTAGATAATGGAGAAATTATAGACAAAAGTGATCATCTCTATTTCTGGTTCCCTTTATTGGCTGGTAAGGCATCTGCAGAAGTTATGGCCTATAAGAAGCATTTCCGGATTTCTAAAAGAGCTCTCAAACTTTGGTTGTTTGTCTAGTTAGTACACTATGCAAACATTCTATTATAAAATATGTGTCAAAGGATTTGTTCACATATATATATTTGTGTGCAGGTTTATCAGAACTTAGCTTTGACCCTAGGCCTGAAATAAGGAAGAGTGCTTTACAGGTGCTGTTTGACACATTACGCAATCATGGTCACCTCTTTTCTCTACCTTTGTGGGAACGTGTATTTGAATCAGTCCTATTCCCTATATTTGACTATGTGCGACATGCAATTGATCCTTCTGGAGACAACTCGCCCGGGCAAGTTGATGGTGACACTGGGGATCTTGATCAAGATGCATGGCTCTATGAGACTTGCACATTGGCTCTACAACTAGTTGTTGATCTTTTTGTCAAATTTTACAATACTGTCAATCCCCTTTTAAAGAAAGTACTGATGCTTCTGGTAAGTTTTATTGGGCGTCCTCACCAAAGTCTTGCTGGTATTGGTATTGCTGCACTTGTCCGTTTGATGAGCAATGCTGGGGATCTGTTTTCTGAGGATAAGTGGCTAGAAGTGGTTTTGTCTTTGAAGGAAGCAACTAATGCTACACTTCCTGATTTCTCTTACATTGTCAGTGAAGATTGTTCATTTAGGATTCCAGAAGAGTCTTCAATTAGACAAAATGGAGAGGCTGCCAGGTCTGGAATGACTGATGACAACAATGCAGAGACCCTGCGGTCTCAATGTCTTTATGCTTCCATATCTGATGCAAAGTGCAGAGCTGCTGTTCAACTCTTACTCATCCAGGTATGTTTGTTATTCGTAGTTTTTTTACATTGTCTGCATGCTGGCCACTTTATTCTACATGATGAATTTACTATCATGGTGCATATCATTATTTTTATGATTTCTTTATATAAGTTCAAATATTATTGTTAAAATAAAAAGATATGCAAGTTTTTTTTTTCTTTCCTTTATTTTATCAACAAGAGTATTGTGGGAGTTTTGTACATTATTCCCTATATTGCTTGGTTTGTTTCTGATCTGTTTCCCCCTTCTTTCCTGGGCATTAATGTTCTCCAATATGTCTGGAGACTGTAATAATCTCAATAAGCAAAGAACTGCTTGCCCTCACCATTCTTTTGAACCCAGACATCTTTTATCTTCTGTTTCGTTCTTGTTGAAACATTTATAATAACTGTGTGTCATCCTGTTCAATGTAGTTGGGATCTTCATGCTTGTCTATCTGCACTCATACTAATGCAAGTGACCATATTCTAATGATATACGAGAGGATCTCTTGTTCATTCTAACTATCTCTTTAAGAACGATTTAATGTTTGATATGGCTTAATTCTAATTCATACAATAGGAGATACTACTTAGTATAGAACATGGTGATGCTAAGCATACAAACTTAGACTCAGACCTGCGGTTGACTTAAAAATACTCAGATCTGGTTTAGGTTTGTTACAGAAATTGAAACTTTTAGAAATCTTGAATATTGTAGTTTTTCTCAAAAGTCTCCTTTTCTTATTGTACTTTCCACAGCATCAGTAAATATTTAAAAACAAAAAAATTCAAAGTATTGAAGTTAAAATCTTAAAAACTATTTTATTGGAATTATAAGTTTTCTTTGTAGAGTTCTCAAACTCAACATTATGTTTAGATGCCAATTCATGTTGCTATGCTACAGACACGGGTTATACACATTCTAAGTTGGATGGAAATAGAGTTATTAGCCCTTATGGTTGTTGAGGAAGTGGGGCCTCAAATATAAAATTGAGATAAAAAGTGGAGCTGAGGACTGCTTCTTAGTGATCTAATGGTGGGTAATGTAGGGGAGTGGCACCTCTCGGGTTTAAAATTGAGATGAAAAGTGGAGCTGAGGACTGCTTCTTAAAGTTCCAATGGTGGGTAATATAGTGGAGTGGGACCTCTCAAGTTTAAAATTGAAAAGAAAGTGGAGCCATGATGAAGGTGGCTCCCTCCCTAATTCATGTACTCAGAGTCCTGTTTGGAGGTATGGTAGCATTTGTATTATTGTGACTGGAAGGTGAATGACAATGTTATTCCCTTTTGTGTGTGTACTTAATGCAATATAAGAATGGGGGCTCCATGTAACCTATTCCGTTATTTAGTAATCGGGTGGGAATGAAAATAAGCTAACATGAGGAGTTAATAATGGGTGGGGAATGAAAATAGGAACGCATGGTTCCTAATTCACAAAAAAGATAGATGATTCCTACTCCCAACAAAAGTAATCCACACCCTCTTAAATAGTAATTAGACATGCATTTTATACTTATCAAGGTCTATCTATATAATTCTCTGAAGTTCTTCTAGTTCATACAGTGTAGATCAGAAAAATACTGCTTTTGATATCATGTGCATTGCATGTGGGTTACACACACAGGTGTATTAGCAATGGTATGGCATGAAGAGTGGACAGGGCCTATAAAGAAATATCTGCCAAGTGCCAGCATATATCATCATGAATTATTGAATAGATTATTTGATCATAGCTGTATATAAATTGTTTGATGGATGGAGGGAGAGTAGATAATTACTTGTGTTTGATACTAGGTCTTTAAAGAGAATGCCATTATTAATTTTTGATATAAATGCATATAATTAGTATTGCAATGATATGAGACAAGGGTTGCTAGTGCCCCGTAAAATTTTAATTTTGAAGAAAATTTTGCACCCTTCATGATTAACACATGGAAAGCTAGAGAAGATGGTTATTGGAATTTGTTATATGAAGTCAGGGTTCATTTCATTTTGCAGTTACTGCACTATACTATATGGTTTCTGTTTTCTGTACATTTTGATTGAGATTTCTCATTAAATTTGGCAGGCAGTGATGGAGATATACAATATGTATCGGTCTCGCCTTTCAGCAAAGAACATCATAGTCCTTTTTGATGCACTGCATGATGTTGCCTCTCATGCTCACAAGATAAATAGCAATTACACATTACGCTCAAGGCTTCAGGAGCTTGGGTCCATGACCCAAATGCAAGACCCTCCACTTTTACGCCTTGAAAACGAGTCGTACCAAATTTGTCTCTCTTTCTTACAAAATCTTGTATTGGACAAGCCTCCAACATATGAAGAGGCCGAAGTGGAATCCTATCTGGTTGACCTCTCCCGGGAGGTGTTGGGGTTCTATGTTGAGACCTCTCACTCTGGACAGATCTCAGGATCATCTTCGAATGGGGAACCTCGTTGGGTAATTCCTCTCGGTTCTGGGAAACGAAGAGAATTGGCGTCACGTGCACCTCTAGTTGTGGCGGCACTCCAAGCTTTGTGTGAACTGGGAGCAACATCATTTGAAAAGAACTTGGCTCATTTCTTCCCCCTACTTTCAAGCTTAATAAGTTGTGAGCACGGGTCAAGTGAAGTCCAGGTAGCCCTTGGTGATATGCTTGGTTCATGGGTGGGTCCTGTTTTGCTTCGCTCATGTTGATCCTGGCATCAGTGGGTTGTAAGATATTCTTATCCAAGTCCTAGTGTTCATTTCCTTCTTCGCCTTACAATAACGATTACCAAAATATAGTTTAATGGTGTATGAGAAGAGTTAGCTATGGAATTGAATTGGCTAGTGCTTCCAAAACGTATTTAGGTTATTCAGAAGCACACATAGGTTCTTGATTAAGAGTTACTAGATGTTATGAGGGAATTTCGTTTTCTTTTTGTTGTATGTTAGCCCAATGTTTTTGTATTGTTTATTTTCCGAAGAATGTGGTTTGGAACAATAATTTTCTGTAAAAATTGTTGATTATTCAACATACAAAATAGAGTCTCTCTGCTTTGTTGATTCAGTTTTCGGGTTTTATTGTATAGTAAAGCAGATGATAATTGTGTTGCGAGTACTTGAATATGATGCTCGGAGTTTCTTTTGTTGTATGGAAATGGTTACGGCCGACTTGTTTACGCTCAAATTGTCGCATATTCTGTGTGGTTGCTTGAATATATTGTATGTATTTGTGAAGCACCAATCATCAGTCAGAATTGTTGGCCGTCCTGACATTTCCATGATTTGCTGGGCAGAACAAAACTTGGTCAAAGTTCGCACAAGTCACGGAGACAGTTAAAACAAGAATGTGTAACTGGCGAGCATTAAATGAAATAAAATTGCCGGCACAATTTGCAAATTAACAGTTTGACCTGGCTGGCATCCATTACCAACTGACCAAATGGAAATGGAAGGACTCTGTCTCCAGATCCACATTATCAGAGCTGACAAATCGGGTTTTGAATTGTTGAATTCTAAATGCAACCCAACCTAAAAGTACTTCGGGTTTGGTCGGTTTCGTGATAGAGAGGTAGGAATTGATCGAACGGATCGCACTTTTGTATACGTCGGTTACAGTTTATAGACACAAATGTGCGAGTTTGGTCGGTTTTGTGATAGAGAGGTAGGAATCGATCGAACGAATCGCACTCCTTCGTATACGTCGGTTACAGTTTATAGACACAAATGTGCTGAATTGTGCGAGTTTGCCCGACCCGAAAGTTTGTCCGGTCGGTGTCTGTAGGATCGGATCCAAATTACCAGCTCTCTAATTATGATAATGATACCATTTGTTTCCTTTGGCTACTTGCATACGTTGCGAAGTTTCACTGGATTCTTAAAAAAGAATGCTCATTATAGATGATGTAGGGTCTGTTTTTGCCCATACGTATAGAATCATTGCAAGGTGACAAAAACGTTGCACTATAACTTGTGTTTTCACCGTTGCTTGCACTAGTACTCATCTCTCTCTCTCTCTCAGTTATGTTGGAAGCTTTCGTTACCCGATTGAATTCTTTACGTCGGAGAACCAAAAACTTGTTTCAATTACAGCTGAGAGCTAATGACAGATTAGGCAATGGATGCAAGGCAATAAGTAGAAGCAAGAGATCATCTTCCAATATTGATATGTTAACTTCATCTTTTGCAGCCATGGAAGTTTCAACCCAATTCAAGCAAGTGTTCAAGATCATTGATGCAAATGGGGATGGGACCATATCCCCCCTTGAGCTCAGTGAAGTGCTGCTGTGCCTCGGCTCCTATGAAGAGTCCAAAGCAACGGAAGAAGCCGAAGAAATGGTAAGGCAAATGGATTGCAATGGAGACGGGGTGATTGACTTGGACGAGTTCATGGGCGTCGTCAACATGTATGGCATTGGCAGCGAAGAGGATCATCTCCGGGACGCGTTTCTCATATTCGATTCTGATAACAATGGGCTGATCTCGGCCAAGGAGTTGCAGCATGTTCTAATGAATCTTGGGTGCACCAAGTGCAGCCTTGAGGAGTGCAGGCAGATGATAAAAGGTGTTGACAAGAATGGAGATGGTTTTGTGGATTTTAAAGAATTTAGATTAATGATGAAAGTACAGTCATTTTCTTATATTTTGTATGCATTTGTTGTGTCCTTGTTTGTAGTGGAATCAATGATAAGAGTCATTTCTCTATCTATTGTCTCTCTAACTGTTCTCATATCACAAGTATGGGCCTTTTAATCTTATCTTTCTCTTATCAAATTGAAACTTCTTTATGGTATATTTGACAAATTCACAATCGTGGGATCCTTCAAATTCTTAATATCACGCTTGAAAACAAAATACCATACACATACAAACAAATTGTGTGTGTATATATATACACATATATGTATGTTTATTTATTTATATATGCTCCTATCAGAGACGGATCCATTAGGGAGTGTTTGGGGGCAATTGCCCACACTCAAATTTTATTTTTCAAAATATATCACTAATGTTTATTAAATTTTTATACTAGTCTCTACAAATTTTTACATTTGCCCACACTAATATTTTCAAAATTTTCATCATTGCCCTCATTAAAAAAATTTAAAATTTTTTTTAACCAATAACCTCTATCACAATAATGAAAACATTTCACTTATAAGCTACAAAACTTTTATACCATTTTTTTCAAACTATATATCTATTTGTTAATTAATTTTTTATTTTATTTAATACTC
>JAYMTA010003374.1:0-14374 GCA_036897625.1 Pelargonium cotyledonis | reverse complement strand
CTCGCCCCCGTCACCCAAAACTGAACACTGCAAACTGAAATACTCAAATCCTAAAATGCTACTCAGTGTTGAAAGCATACACGGCCACTATGTTTTTTTGTAATTTGAAAATATTGTTTTTTTTGTTGAAACAAATGGTTTAAGTGCCCTACGAAAAATATTTAATTCATAAATAAATAAATTTACTTGCAGTTGCAGATCAGGAGTGGTTGTAGAGGAGCTATGGCAAAAAAGCAAAACACAATTGCATAGAGTGAGTCATGGCCCAAACTTACTAATCATCTTCCTATCAATTACAGAACCCAACATGGGCCCATTTCTATGAATATGCTAGGCGGTATTTGATAATGGCCCAAGCCCACTTCTATTTTTTTTTTTGTCTAAACCATGAGATTCCTGAGCGCGGGCGGCAAAACTCTTCCTACCAAGTTTTAATGCAACTGCATTCTCTGGGACTCAAACTCGAGATCTCATTTTAAGCTGGAACAACTCCTTGCCAGTTGACCCACACGCTAAGTGTTTTCTAATTTCTTTATCTATCATGAATTACGAAAATAATATATTTATTTGTTGAATTCAGACAAATACAAATATCTTCAAAAATAAATGTATCCTTTCATTTGCATTTTATCTTAAAATAAATTTCTTGTTTCTTCGTAAAGATATTATACATGAATTGTTAATAGCATTCTTATACGAACTTAGTGTCATTAAGTGTGTTACAATACATGTGCACGGTGATATACTAGAATATATGGAACATTAACAAACTTTTACTTAGCATGAGATGGGTCATAGGCAGTGGCTCAACATGTCGGTTCTGGCTGGACCAGTGGCTATCCGAGGGCCGGTTAAGGGACTCGTTCCCTCGTCTGTTCATTTTGGCCAGCAACCACTCCAGACCCATGTGTGAAGTGTTGTCGGTGCTGCATTCGTCGGTCGATGCTTCTCTTTTCCGGCGCCACCTACAAGTCTGGGAACAAGAGACGCTAGTAGAGCTGATTCAATTGGTTGCAGGTTAGGTTCTATCTCCTTTTTCACCGGACGTATCATTTGGAAACACTCGAAATCGGGAACTTTTACAACTAAAAAAGTATATGATTTGTTATACGCCTTGACACCCTATATTCGTTTTGCTTGTGCAAAAGTTATATGGAGACCCATTATTCCTCCGAAGATGTAGTGCTTCGCTTGGTTAGCTACTCTTAATAGTATCTCGTGCAAGAAATTTTTGATTTACCAGCATGTCTTGCCCCTCGGAAACGGACCCTTTGTGCCCACTTTGTGGGGCGTTTGGTCCTTGGAGCCTAAGGATTGCTTAGTTTTACTAGCCTCATGTATATCGGTTTTCATTGGGCATGGCATTTCATCGAAAGCTTTGGGAAGCAATTTGTTCGGTTAGCCTGTGACATATTTGGATAAGCCGGAATGATCTCGTGTTTAATCATAACTTCCCGAGTATAGGGGACACTCTCATCCGTATTCAGAGTTTCATGCGTTCTTTAGCTATTTGTATTGACTCTAGTACTCTTTCTTTTGCTTTTGATTTTCGGATACTTGATCCTCTAGCTTGTTTGCAGTAAAGATCTCGTATGCCTCCGTTTGTACTTTTATATTCAACTTTCGGGTTGTTTGAATAAAAAGTACCACCAGTTTATCAAAAAAAAAAAAAAAACTAACTTTTACTTAAATTCTCTTAAAATGGAAAGCAGTACATTTACAATTAAACTTGACTCAAATCTAAAAGTTTAAGTTGATAGTTTGAGGCTCTAACTAGCATATCAAGTAGTAACGAACTTACATTTTTTCGTTGTGGGATAACAAGCATTAACACTCCACCTCACGTGTAGGTCGGATAACACAACAAATCATGTATGTGGACCAAGAAGGGAAACGAGACAGATATTATATATTAATTTTGATTTCAACTCACAAATTTAAGGATCCAACATGCATAATAAGTGGTGTCAGATTTTACATATTTTTTCAATGAATGATACGTAACACTCAATGGTGCAGCCAGGAATTTAACTAAGTGGGGACATAATTTTTTTTTTTTAAACATTAAAACATTTTATTTGAGTAAGTAATAAATAAAATAAATAAAAATATATGCTGGGCGTAATATATATATATATATTTCTGGCAAAAATAAATTGGGTGGGCTTTAAAAAAGAGAGGGTGGGCTTTAGAAAAGAGAATGATATTGGGTTGGGCTTTAAAAAGTACAATGCTAAAGTATATATAATGGGTTGGGTGGGCTTTAAAAAAGGAAAGCTAAGTAGAAAATTTTGGCAAAATTTAGATTTGAACCTTCATCCTAGAAGATTGGAATGACACACTTACCGTTCTGCTAAGGAACTAACCTAGATTTTAGTTGGATACAAACACTATATAACGTACTAAAAAGGCTGGCTTGGGCCGTGGCCCACTACGGCCGCCCCCTGCCTCCGCCACAGGAAACACTCCTCCTTCACATGCATATTGGATAACACAAATAACTTTGCACGTGGACTAAGAAGAAAGACAACAAAAAATGGTTAGGAGACTCTAATCCAAAATCTTAAGATTATGGTCAATAATCCAACTAACATATCAAA
This sequence comes from Pelargonium cotyledonis, assembly GCA_036897625.1. NCBI lineage: Eukaryota > Viridiplantae > Streptophyta > Magnoliopsida > Geraniales > Geraniaceae > Pelargonium > Pelargonium cotyledonis. The sequence goes on along the minus strand of JAYMTA010003374.1, from coordinate 11,774 downwards.
TGACACTATACTTCACATTCTTTTAATATTAAATAACATTAACATTTATTTGAGATGTACAAATGGCGAATTTCAAATTCTTGTTTCTTTGCTCACCTGTCTATGGTGTTTCAAATTTGTTGTTAGATGATTGTAATTTGACTATTCCCATTTTGGCGGTCCGGACTTTGTTTCCTCCTTAATCTATGCAGTAGAGTTTAGCTCAGATTGAAAATAAATAAATAAAAAAGATGGAGATTGTGTTAAATTTGAAAAAAAAAAAAAAAAAAAAAGGTAAATGATAGTAGCGTACTGTAGATGAGTGACACGCAGGCAAAGGCAAAATGGAGAATGAGAAGAAATGGTTGGAAAGAACAGATGCCGAAATGTGGCGCTTCTTCTCTCATGCAACCGCACATCTGGCTCCCTCTCTTTCTCTCAGTCTCCAGTTCCACTACTGCCCAAATTAATATCTATGGACTCTCTTTTTTCACTTTTCCTCAAATTGCCCTTACAATTACTTAAACTAAAGTGAAATTAATTAATTAAATGCTACAAATTTTAGTTAATTAATTATTAAACCCATCTCAATCAATCTATTAAATTGTGACAATGATCCCCCAAATGGAGGGACTTAACCTAACAGTTTCAGCCCTAGTAATGAACAGCACAAAACCATTCTTTCATATACGTCATGCCATAATTAAAGATTCAAAATTATGGAATCATAATAAATATATTATTAAATTGGGGGACGAAGAAGGGCAAAAAGGCAAAAGGAAAGAGTGGCAACAAACGTCCACGTGAATAGATTCTGGTGATCTGTTTCTCAATTCTCGCTCACTGCCTATACATTATATATATACTCCAAAATACAACAAATTAACTCCAAAACCAACTACTACTACTGCTACTACTACAGATTCTTCAGATTCTACATTTCTTCAACATTACATGTTTTGATTTCACACACATTTTATCGAACACCATGTGTGCACAGAACTGCACATACAGATACAACTAGCTTAACCAACCTCTCATCATCGATCGACGATTATGAGCAGCAGCATCATCACCATCAACAGGAGCTGCTTCGTTGTTCTTACAATGGATTTCAACCCTAGCTTCCTGAATATACCTACATTTACTTTACATTAATTACGGTACCTACCATCAACCTCGTTTCTCATTTCTGTTCCATCCATCTCCGACTTGTTTTTATTTACAATACTCATATATATATATATATATATATTGTGCAATTTTGATTCTCTCTTTCACCATCGCTAGCTATTTTCTGGTTCGTCTGGACATTGTTAATATTAATTAGCTACTTGCTCTTTCTTCTTCTTTTTCAGTTGTTTTTTAAGCTATATTAAAATCATAAACAGAGGATATGGTGTTGGTAGGGAGAGCTTACATATGAAAAAGAAATCGGTAATCAAAATTGAATGCCACCCTCCAATTTAATTTGTTTCACGTAAATCAAATTAGTAATAAATATAACATTTATAAAGTAACTATCACATTTATTTATTGTGTTTGAAAATATCTTTTCTATACAATAGAGGAAGTTTATAATCCGATGTTAAATCAAACAGTTTAAATAATTTGAAGTATAATAAGATCACGTGTTCGAGCCAAATAAAAAAAATGAAGAAAGGCTACAAGAAGGTACAATATGTTAATAAACGAACTAAAATTGGAAGAATATATAATTATATCCAAAAGCTGTTTAATTCTTACTTTATTACTCTAAAATATGAGTTGTTTTTTCAAAACTCGCTGTTTTGTTCTATGCTTCCACCTGACGCACCTGTCACCTGGTGTCTTTTATTTATTTATTTATTTTAACTAGTTATTTCAAACTAAATGTATATGTAATAAAAGTTAGATATATAATTAAAGCTATTAGAACAGCTCCAATTTTTGACAACAAAACACTTACAGGGTATATGAAAAATAAACATTATTATTGCTAGACAATTAATAATAATTTCAAATGACCAAGTCGTGTTGGATCAAGCGGTTTATACGCTTTGAATTTACTATGAGAGGTTTTTGATTTGAATCTCATTGCCGACTGTATATGGTAAAGTTTATGAATTTAAGGAGAACTAACATAGTGGCCCCTACTAGGGGATAAGAAACATTGTTCTGTTACTTATAAAATAATAATAATAATCTAAATAAAAAATGTCAAATTGTTAAATATCATTTTTACATATGAATTTGTATCATAAATCTACACTTTAAATTATGTCAATTTAATCCTATACTTTAATTATTAAATATTAATTTATTTTCTTGAAATCTCCGTTATAATTAGAGGTAGTTTTTGAGTAGGATGGGGCTCTTTGAAATCTATGAACGTCGGCTCAGTGTTTGAAGTTTGAATGTTGTGGGAGCGTAAATTCCAAAGAATGGAAGCAACATATAAATATGGAAAAAGCGATTTAATCTAAGAGAATATACACTTACGGTCCATCTATCTTGATTTTTTTTTTCTATAAGAGAATGAGTTAATTCAACGAATATATATCAAATTATGAGCAGGAACCCAGAGGGTAGTGACGCAGTTGGCAACATAAGTTGCATGAGTGAGAAGAGCGTTTACGTTTAATTCTCGTTCAACACACTTATAGAAAGAGGGAGATTGATGAACTTTAACTGTGACGTACTCTCGAATGAGGATTAGTTTAATTTTGATATGGTAAACGACTTAAAAGTAACAACTGCGAGTTTGCGAGCCCGCTCAGGTATAAACCGAAAAAGAAAAATTATGAACAGATCATAATGTGTTATACTCCCTCCGTCCCATAATGATTGTCCTGTTTGTCTAAATTTTTTGTCACAAAATGAGTGTTTTGTTTCTACTTTTAAGTTATTATATTATTGTTTTTCCTATATTACCCTTATCTCTTATGCACATGGACAGTTATGCACATGGTGTAGGTGGAAAAATGAGGGTTATATTGAAAACACACTAAATTATCTTATACAGTAATTCTTAATTTTTGCAAAAAAAATATAAACAAGACACTCATTTTAAGATGGATGGAGTATTTGTTTCGAGTCTCATTAAGCATTAAATTAAATAAAATAGATGAATTAAGCTAACTAGGTGCATGAGTTATTTGTTAGGCTGCTGGATCTAACTTTGAAATATAATTAAGGTGGACGTGGACGATTTATGCTCAATCATGCCATAAATGTGAACTTAATCTCATAATAAACTACCTATATTTGGATCTCATTAAAGGTGCGTGTTCTTTTTTTCATCTCATTTAAATATATATCCCATTATTTAATTACTAGCAGATTATATATGTTCACGTTTGGGAGTTAGGTATAGTGATATAACACAATACAATGAACCATCATCAATCATGTCATGCCCAATTAATTTTCAAGTTTTTTTAAGGCTTCAACAAATTAGTTTTTGCCAGAATTGTAGTTGCTTGTAACAAAACTGAAAGAAAGCGGATTCTTGCATGCATGTAGATTTATGTGACAGATTTTTAGCATCATAAGTCATAACTATTCTTTCTCTCTCCAAAACCTCATTGTGTCTCATCTCATTCATTTTCAATGCAAGAGTATGTGTGGTTGTGAATGCGCCATGTCAGCTTATATACACTAATTATTTCAGAAATTGGAAATGAAAAACATATACAATCATCAGCTCAGTTTCAAGAGTTATTAATGATTGTTTTACAGTTTTCAACAAATACTTAGATTAAATCCATTCTATGGCTGTTAGAATATAATATTAAAAAAATAAACGAGTACTTCAACTATAAACTTGAGCTAGTTTAGTTGGTTTTGTTGTTCATGAACCAAATACTTTTGAGTGAAATAATGAATGTCTAATGACTTTGAATTTATCTTAGCAATTTAACCTATATGTGTATTAGGTTGAAGTGATGGACAAGAATTAGTTTTGGTGTTGGCGTTAATTCCCAATATTATGTAGATTAACATACAAATAAAATAAGTAAACAATCATCATTTGAGTGAAGCTACTTCCTCACTTTGGGGGATCAGCTCAATGACTTGCACACTTTCATTCTAACTTGTAAATTATTATCCTCAAAATGAGATTCCTATGTTAGGTTTTTTTATTACTCCCACCTCCAAAAGATATTTATTCATTTTTTAAACTAAATTAATAAAGAAATCCGGAGGCGGTACTCGTAAAGAGAACGCATTTAATACGCCAACAATAGTTTTATATTTTGAAGACTTATTGACACACACGAAATAGTGCATATATTTTCACATGTGAGATTGTGACGTCTGTCTCATTGTTCGATTTTATCTTATATTTATAACATATGAATGTGACGTGTCCGAAACTTAAATGCATTGATTTTTAGTTAGCGCAATTTTCTTTTAGCAAAATTGAGGTAAGAAACTTGAAATCTCATGTGCTCTTCCTGTTAGGTAATAAGTTTGTTGATAGTAATCTGACAATGAAAACATAATCTCGAATATTAACCAACTATATATAATTGTCCACTCTTGCTTCACCAACCAAAACAAATGACCGAAACAGCCTCCACCACAACCTTGTTTTCAAGAATATGCATTGAAGCTTTCTGTAATTTCAGCTGCCAAAAGCTTGTTCCTTAAATGTTCTTTCGATGTAAACAAGGTACACATTGTTGGTTACATCTCTATATAAGGTTCATTTCATGGTATTGAAACCATCCCTAGGTTCAAGAACTTGCCATGTTTTCAATTACTTGTATACAATGATCTAACTAGTTTTTATCTCAGGCGGTACTTGCGGTATAGCATTGTGCGCTAGGCTACGAGCCCGAGCAAATCAATCATGCCATACACTGCAGTGCCCATCCCGACCTCTTCGACAACAAATAGTTTCTCGAAAGACCACAATGGTCTTAGCCGCTCGCATTCTGGCAAAGACATGTGCAGCAAGGCGTGGATGCGGAGGTCACATTCGGACAACCACCTTTGCTACTCCATCAACCGAGCTCGTGCATCCTCAACTGAACCGAAGCTCAAAAACAGCCCGTCCACTGCCATCTTCCCGTTCCAGTTGTCCCCTTCAATAATCCCGGACTCTGTGAAATCGTTTCTGTTTAATCCCGAAACGAGCAAGGACATGGATGAATCGGAGGAGGAGGGCACGAGTCACCTCGAGGATCACGAGGAAACGAAGAGGGATAATTGGTTGGAGAATGTGTTGGAAATCAGGAGTCTTTGGAGGAACAAGCAACTAAGAGATGATGTTGATGATCATGGAGATGAAAGTAGCAATAGTGATTGTAATTGTGATGAAGATGATGGTGTTTGTGAGGTGTGTTATGGCTCTGAAGATGAGGGAGGAGAGAAGAGGTACGATCGCGAATCGTTCTCGAAATTGCTGGTTCAAGTAGCTTGGTCTGATACAAAGATGTATTCAAAACTGGCATTCTTGTGCAACATTGCATATAAGATCCCACAAATCAAGGTACCAACATTTTCCCATTGTGCCCTCATTTTCTTGGTAACTAATTGACATGACATACTTGTAATATTTGTAGGCTGGTGATTTGAAAAGATACTATGGGTTACAGTTTGTGACATCTTCTTTGGAGAAGAAAGCAGAGGCGGAGACTTTGAAAGCAAAACTTGACGAGGACTCTGTTCGTGTGCCAGTCGATGGCGTATCTATGTCTGATGAATCCAACTCGGAGAAACAGGAGGATTTGAAGCAGAAACGCTCAACTCGACCATATATTGCGTATGAAATTGCTGCTTCAGCTGCGTCTTATGTCCAATCCCGGGCAAAGGACTTCCTGTCCCGTGGTTGCGAGTCAGAGCAAGAAGGGAATGGAAATGGCGAGCAGGGAAGAGAGGAGGGAGAGAGCCCGACCCGGATGTATACATCAGAGGCGGCTGCATATATGGCAGCATCAACTGTGACGGCAGTTGTTGCAGCTGGAGAGGAGGAAAAGCAGAAAGCAGCAAGGGACCTTCAATCGCTCCATTCCTCGCCCTGCGAATGGTTTATTTGTGATGACACGAGCACGTACACTCGTTGCTTCGTTATCCAGGTACTTCCTTCCCAAACCCTTGAAATTCTTGCTATGTTTAGGTAACATTTTACAGCCTATATTGAATCAAGAATGATTCAGTGGTTACATAACAGAGTATATGAGCAATAGAACAGGAAATTCTTGAAGTTTTTAACTAAAAGCTTCTGAGTTGCAGGGATCGGATTCAATGGCATCGTGGCAGGCGAATCTCCTATTTGAACCCATCGAATTTGAGGTAAGCAAAGAAGAAAGTGAAAGATTTCTCCATGGGATCATTTTTCCAGAACTCGAATAGATAATATATGCAATGTGTTGCAGGGGACAGATGTGCTCGTTCACAGGGGAATTTATGAAGCTGCCAAGGGAATATACGAGCAATTCATGCCAGAGATCTTAGACCATCTAAACAGATATGGAGATCGCGCAAAGCTTCAGTTCACGGGTCATTCTCTCGGGGGCAGTCTTGCTCTGTTAGTGAATTTGATGCTACTGACGAGGAAGGTTGTGAAGCCCTCCAGTCTCCGGGCAGTGGTGACTTTTGGTTCGCCATTTGTGTTCTGTGGAGGCCAAAGAATCTTGAGCGAGTTAGGATTGGATGAGAACCATGTTCATTGTGTGATGATGCACAGAGATATCGTCCCGAGAGCATTCTCCTGCAACTACCCCGACCATATTTCCATAGTCCTCAAGCGCATCAAGTCCTTCCAATCACATCCTTGTTTGACGAAAAATGTAAGCACCCTATAACTCATATATTAGGCTCATTCCTATTGTAACTATCTGTTGAGTAATCGAGTTTATAATGCTTATGCAGAAACTGTTGTACTCTCCACTGGGGAAAATATTCATCCTACAACCCGATGAGAAGTCATCACCTCCGCATCCTTTACTTCCCTCGGGAAGTGCCCTGTATCTCTTGGGGAAGGCGCAATGCGGATCTCTAACAAGTGCTCTCAAAGAATTCCTGAATAACCCGCATCCAATAAACACTCTTAGCAATCCTGCTGCTTACGGTCATGATGGTACAATCCTAAGAGATCACGACTCGAGCAACTATCTCAAGGCTGTTAACGGGGTTCTGAGGCAACACACAAAGACAGTTGTTCGGAAAGTGAGGAAGCAGAGGAACATGATGTGGCCTCTGCTCGTATCCCCGTCTCCACACTCATGGACCCACGAAAGAACTTTGGTCGATAGTAGCAGCAGATTAGCAAGTAAGGAGGTGATGTCGGGTGTTTAAGGTTTCTCCATAGATTTGATTAGGTTGTGTCCATACACAGAAACATTCCAGTTTGTTTGTTATTCCTTTCGGAATGAACGTTGTACATCTTATGTTTGATGTATGAGTTCAGAATAAGGTGGATGATACCTCTTGTATATGACCAATGATAATAGTGAAGCTCTATTCTAAAATGAGGGTCTATTTTCTCATTTTTTGTAAAAACTAAGGATAAGATTTTTCACCTTATACCATATATTGTTGTATTATGTCAAAGTTGAGACATTGTTGATGTGCACATGCATTGTTTACCTAGTTTAACAGGCTCCGAATACATATGATCAATACTCTTACCAATTAGCAGACTGTTTAGAATACAAACAAAACAAAAAGATTATGCCAACTATTTATCGAACCATAGCACACAATACTCAACTAAGTTATTACTAAAATAGAACGCCAAACGATGCACACAAAGAAATGCTGAAAACTCCAATCCTTTCATTTTGGCCTCTTCGGCAATTCCACATATCAATAATCCAAGCATTCATCACGACATAACAACCTTCCATATATTCTAGAAAGTGGGGTTGACACAAACAGAGGAATAAACCATCGGTAGTCTTAATTTCAGGGTCCCAAACAAAATATTGAATTCCAGATGATAGTGACAGTCCGACCACACATAAATGTGGATGTCTTCTATTCATATGACAGGTACAGAAAATTTATCCAAGGTTGCACTTGTGGGGTTCATAATAGCTTGAGAAACGCAATTTTTTTTCTTTTCCAGCAAATATGAAAGTAATGAAACATTGAAAGAGAAAGTGTTGTTCTCTGAACAAGTGAAGGAATACTGAATATGAGATAGTGATGGTAGTTTTCTCACAAGTACAAAGTTAGATTTATCACTAAGTTTCATATAATTTTACACCTTCAAGAAAATTGCTGTAGAAATTAACTTCATTGCTAACCTAAATGAGATACCAAAATCAACTTCACATAGCTACAACCCAAGGAAGCAAATGAACCGAATCAACTGAGCATCACTTACCCTGTGCAATCTTTCTTGCGAATCTCATGAGCTGTATTGAACATGCCAAGCGTTGGCTGGTTGCATACAAAGCATTTCTTGTTTTTGGCATGATGCTGTAGATAGAAAGAAAATATGTCAGGTCATAATTAAAGACAAGAAACGTGACTAAGAGTTGCAATATTTCAATTTTCAAGCAAAATTACCCAGAGCATAAAAAAAGTACAATTAGATCATATCTAATTCATAAAAAAAAGTACAATTAGATCATATTCTAAAACCTCTAAAATCCAACTCCGGACTGTTGGGAGCTCCTGAGTCCTGATGCTTGAGTGACTCAGTCAGGCAATGATTCGAATAATTAAAAAGTTCAAATCTATCATTCTATTTTTTATTAGGTTTATCGGGCTATAGATTTGGGAGCTTTTGATCATATGGAAAATGTCTCAATTATTTCACACTCATAATTGTTCCAATCATGACAAGGTTTGATACACTAATCCAAAACTTAGCCCCTTAAAATTGTCTGTCACTAAACAGTCTCGATTTGTATTAGTTCTATTTCTGTCCAGGATATAATAATGATATGGCACTAATGGTTAGAACATCCTAGTTTTTCTTATTTTTAAAAATGGTTTCCTACTTTACTTCTAGGATTGGACATTTCAAACTTTGATTGTGAAAACTGAATTTCATCTAAAGAGTAAACCATTTATCCACCAAGACCTTTCCACATTATTCATTGGGAGGCTTGGGGTCCCTCAAGTAACAAGTATCACAATTGTTTCAGGGGAAGGTTTTCTACTTTTCTACTTTTCTACTTTTCTGAATGAGTGAAAAATCTGATGTTAGAAAGCTTGTTTGTAACTTTTTATACAATGATTGATTTGCTTGTTGAAATTGGATTACTAATTTACGAAGCCGACAAGACTTCAATTGAATCTAACCTAAAGCTCAACCCTACTAGAATGGAAGATGTGATTAACTGGGAAAAGTTTAATTGTTTTGTAGAAAGGTTAATCTACACATCACATACCCGTCCTCTTTACGCACTGACAAAAATAGATTCACTTGGAAGGGGTCTGATATTGAGAATGCGAGATAATTACAGGTTGAAGATTATACCAATAGCTGATTAGCTAAAGAGTAACAGATTGTCAACTTTAGGATATTGTACTTCTGTTGGAAAAATCTAGTTCCCTGGTGGCATGATGTGGCAGCACATAGTTGAACGGAGGCTTGGTTTAGAAATTAGAACCTTTGCACATGGGATTTGTCAGATGATGCAAATTAAGAAGTTACTACTACATGCTCTAAAACTTCAGCTACACTTCTTAACAAGGTTTAGTATGGCAACAAGATTCTTAATTTTCATTTGCGAATAACCCAATTTAATGTGATAGAACACATAGTAGACATACAATTTATCAAGAAAAACTGAAATAGAAAGACAATTTATCAAGAAAAAAAATTGAGAATGGTCCTATATATTGTGTTTCTTATGTTTTAAGAGCTGAAAATATAGATGATATCCTTACCAAAGAAACAATTTGATCACCTAGATAACAACATATTGAAGATATTTACAAGCCAAAGGGGGCGGTGTTGAAAAGGAAAATATTAAAAAGATATATAGATCTTCATCATGTTCGGATCTAGTAATATGTTCACATCTATCACATTATTTCTGACCTTTTTTTTTTTTTTTTTTGCATATGAATATATCATGAAATATACATAAATCAATAAGTTACAACATTATAGCAATTTCTATGGTTTTGCATTTGAAAATTGAGATTAAGCTATTAGCTCCAAGGAATGAGATCCTTGAGAGTTGAGATGAGCAAAAGCAGAAGAAGAATTCACACTTATTATACAAAAGTATATGTGAACACCAAATTACTTCAAAAGATTTTATCTCTTTTCATCATGTGGCAGTACCACAAGCTTCATATGTGAATTAAAAAAATCGAAGGCACAAGTTCCTTTCATTTCTTATATCTGTTTCCGATTCAATCCCCAACCAATGTACTCAAATCGGAAAAAAGAAAAATGATATACAACTAAGCCAATTTTCAAAATATGTTGCAATATAAAATTTAACATATGTCAATCAATCCAATTTGTTAAGTTAAAACGATATTAAAATCAAGAGAGGACAGGGGAGTGTACATTTAAAGCATAATGCTCACAGAAATAGTGTTTGCACTTGGTCACAACAGGGTCCACAAAAGGCTACCTAGATATGAAACTTATAAACGTTGAAGTGGTTTAGAAAGTATAGTCTTTCCTTATTTATATAAGTTCCCCACAACAATAGATGGTTATGATGCAAAGTATAAATGCACATTAAAGGACTAATATCGATCCTCTAGAAATATTCAACGAATACAATGGCAATTACATTCCATAATTCTCTAGATTTCTTGCAAGTGGACTAGAAAACGCATATGAGAGAGTCACCTCATCAATTTATTAAGAGTTTAATACCAGTTAAGATTTTAACAAAATAATAAGCCACAACAGTTCCCCACATAAAGGAAAATTAGTCACACAAGTCCCACCGTTAGTTTGATCTAACGAAACTGTTAGTTTGACTGACGTGGCGCCACGTGACATTTTATTTTGGGTGACGTGTCACTGGCATGGCATTAAAAAAAATTAAAATTAGATTTGAATAAAATTATCATAATTAATTTTAGACTAATCATTAAGCGACACGTGTTTCATTTTAATTGTATTAAAATATTTTACATGCCACGTCAGAGCCACATGTGAAAATAAAGAAAAATAATATTAATTATAATGCCATGTGGCACTGACGTGGCATTTGAAAAAAAAAAATTTTTAATTTTAATTAAAATGACACGTGTCGCTTATTTGTTGGTTAAAACATTAATTTTGGACCAATCATTACGTGACATGTGTCATTTTAATTATTAATTATATTAAAATATTTTTAAATGTCACGTCAGTGCCACATGTGAAAAATAAATTAAAATAATATAAATTAAAATGCCACTTGGTGCCACATCACCCGAACTAACGGTTCCGTTAGGTCAAAGTAACGATGGGACTTGCGTGACTAATTTTCCTTTATGTGAGGGATTGTTGTGCTTTATTTTTTTGTTGAGGACTTATCTGGTGACTTTTCAATAGGTGGAGGACCTACAAAGTATTAAACCTATTTACTAATTTTGGCCAAAATATTTTATCTTATTATGAATTAACCTCATCAATATTACTATACAAGAAATATGAACAAAATGGAAAAGAAGAAATGAAAACTTACACCTTTTATAACAAGGGAAATCCATAATATATTATATAATAATTGCTGAGACTGGCTCATAGAATGTCACATAGGCTACTTTTTTCAAAACGAACAATTTTAGAGCATGACTTTTAATATTCTATGAGTTACCAAAAAAAAAAATTAACTAATACTCCCTCCGTCCCAAAATGAGTGTCTTGTTTTCATTTTTTGCAAAAATTA